>CM029534.1:24895464-25140784 GCA_017141395.1 Laodelphax striatellus
ACCGTCTACACTATCGTCTACGCTCGTGTCGTCTGTTGCTCAATTTTTTCTGTCGCTTACTTCCGATATTGACGGTATTTTGTATTCATTTTGAATTTTGAACATTTTGTCTTTCATATAAATACAAGCTGTCCCGGCGAACTTCGTATCGCACTCTTTCCCCCCCCCCCCAAATGTCCCCCCTCTTCTCCCCACAAATGTCCCCCCTTCATGCCACCCCCCAAAAAATGTCATCCCACAAATGCCCCCCTCCATTCCCCCCAAATGTCACCCCCACATATTCCTCTTCATGTCAACCCCCTCTTTCCCATCAAATGTCACCCCCCTCCTCCCACCAATTATTTTTTTCATATTTATTTATAGGATTTATTTATTTATTTCTTTTTAATTTTTTTTATTTTAATGTATTTTATTTTATTTGTTATTTTTTTTTTATTTATATTTTTTTGATTTTATTTCCGTTCTTCAATTTTTTATCAGTCCTATTCTAATTAAAAGAATTTTTTTCATATTTATTTATTTTTAATTTTTTCATTTTAATTTTTTTTTTTATTTTTTTTTTTTTTTCTTCAAATTTCTATCAGTCCTATTTTAATTGAAAGAATTTTTTCATATTTATTTCTTTCTATTTAATTTTTTTTATTTTAATCTTTTTCATTTATTTATTTTTTTTTTATTCCCGTTCTTCAATTTTATTATTAGAAACAATAAAACATGTATGATACGAACGATAACTCATTCTTAATTGATGATTCTAGCATAAAAAATAATTAGAGTAGAAAACCTAGTACAAAAAGAAATGGTTCGGAGCGGGAATTGAACCCGGGACCTCATGTTTACTACGCAGATGCTCTAGCACTACGCTACCAAAGCTTAGGGTCTGCGAGCAGATTTTCCCATCTCAAATACACGATCATCTTTCCGTAGCCGCTTGGCCGGCAAGTTTGAACTGAAGTCTGTGAAATGTTTGATAGGTTAGGTCATTGATGTACTAATTATTTATTAATTATAAAGGGATTTTCTTATATTTTAATACATATTATGTTAACCAGTGCTGTAAAAATTCAAACGAATCCAAAATCATCTAAATCGGTTCAGCCGTTCTCGAGTTATAAGCGAGCGTACAGACACCAACTCTCTTTTATTGATATAAATGAAAAAACATCATCATAATATGTTGCAGCAAGGCCCCGGTTTTAGGTGTCTGGCGCCCTGGGCAAATAATGGTCTTCTGGCGCCCCCTTTATTAATATAATGTAAAAGCAAAAAATCTAAGTTACTTATATTTTATCATAATTTTTTTTATGAAGTAAATAATAAGAAAACACGTCTTTCATACACAATTCGGTTGCCATGACAAAATTTGTAAATAACATAAATTTCGGCTCTAAATTTTTAGTTCAAAATTTCTATATTTTCTTGTATCTTTCATGTTCTTGTGTTGTGCTTGTGGTTTATGAACTTTTGGACTTTTATGTATCAAAAATAAATGCTTTCAAAATTCTAAATCATTCTGAAAAGTGGATAAAACTACAACCTAAGTGGAATTAGGTTATCACGGCGAGGTGGAACAACCTTCGGGTCTCCCCACCGACAAAAGCCATACGCTAAATAAATAAATAATACACAAAACTGTAGTACTGTTGACATTCATTTCTACATAATTGACACTTCTAGCAAAGATTACAACTAGAGGTTATATTTTTAAGATCCTTCTATGTACAAATCATTTTTAATGACAGTTTTTTTTGTAATCTTCAATTTGGCAAACTTGTTTACTATATCAGAAAAATCCGTGCTTAGGGTTAAGTCTTTTTCACAACACAGTAACATGAGACAATTTGACTTGCTGACTGAAAGAGCAGATCTCTTATCATTATTCAGACGATTCAAAGTGGAAAATCATCTCTCTGCAGAGCAGTTGGTGACAGGTATGGTCAGAAAAATTCTAACAGCTACTTCAAGATTCGGGAAAGTACTCTGCAATTCATTTTTAATCATGTATTCATACACGCCATGGATTCCACTAAATTCTTCCTGGTCCACATACATTTTGAAGTGCAGGCATTCATTTTCAAATTCACTTCCAATGTCATTAGGGTAGGAGGCATAAAGTTTGTTTGCTGCTTGTGATATGGCCTCTTTCTATGATCCTTTTTGTACAAGAGTAGAGAGTATTTAAAATTTATCAGTCAACATTTCATAAGCTAATTTTTGCCTTGATAAGTTACCTATCAAACAATCAAAGATTCTGATGTAAACTTGAGTTTTGAACCTTGTCCTTCCATCAAGATGAAACATAACATTATTATGTTACTATTTTTATTCTATATTTCTGGTAGCCTGTATTATATTTACTTGTTCTGTTCTATATATTTTTGAAACGTTTGTGTCAGATATTTTTAGTGTGTAATTTGTTTCTCTAATTTATTTTTATCACCTCTTTTATTTTGCGCCCCCAAAAATTTGGCGCCCTGGGCAAATGCCCAGTCTGCCCATTTATAAGCCGGGGCCTGGTTGCAGCACATAACTGAATCAGTCTCCAGATTTTTTCATTTTGCATAAAGGTCAATTCCCACATTGACGACAACGACACGACGACGACATTCTCATTTTGTTCTGCGCATGCGTCACCAGCCCATGCTCTGATTGGTCCATGGCTATCTTTGTTTACAAATGAAAGCTCTCAAGTCTCAAAATTGCATTACCGGTATGACTTGAAAAGGTTTGTATTATAATTTTATTTACTGATTATTATTATTATTATTATTATTATTAGCCGTATAGCTCCCAAAGTGGAAGACGCTGAGTCTGAATCATGGTCCTTGACTTCTATTTGACTTGGCGGTTTTCTTGTTCGCCCACCAGCTTTTCATTTTCTGCAAAAAGCCGCTTTTCTTTCATCACTCCATCTCATTCCAGCTCTTGGGGCTTTTACCTCTGGAATAATTTCCCATTTATTTATTTTTGTTTTAAAATTATTTCGATTTGTAATTTCATCATCAGTAATTTTTGCTAGAACTAGATCTTTCTACTACTGATTTACTGATTATTATATTTTTATATTGTCGTACTATTATTATTAATATTAATATTGACAATTGATTCCGAACAGCAAACATTCAAACTTCCTACCTAGTCACTTAACCTAGAAATTCGGCTGGTCAGAAGTTCTAAAAGGATGGACCAATCAGAGCGCCGGCTGGTGACGCATGCGCAGAACGAAATGAGAATGACATTGACGACAACGACACGACGACGACATTCTCATTTCGTTCTGCGCATGCGTCACCAGCCCGCGCTCTGATATGTCTGGTGACGCATGCGCAGAACGTAATGAGAATGTCGTCGTCGTGTCGTTGTCGTCAATGTGGGAATTGACCTTAATGGCGCCATTCGAAGATTACAGTGATCGGCAACGCTCGCTTCGCTCAGCATTTGTGGTTATGACTTTCTGCCGTATAGACAGCAACATGTTTTGCCTAGTTCGGCAATGGTATGGACGAGGCATCAAGTCCCACCAGCAAAATGGCAGTACCAATTTGACAGTCTGTATACAAAAATTCGCAAGAGATTCGCGTTGGTGTGCGCTAGGCTTGAAACGGTGTACAAAAACGACCATTCTGTCGGTTCGGAGAAAGTGTTGGCGCATTTTGTCGTCGACTCAGTTTGTCTTGTGTTTTTAGAATACATGAATTTTAGCCAGCATGAATCGGCCTCTCCATACTACTTCTACTTCATTCTTTATTCAGTTGCAGTTCACTCTTCAAAGTCAAACGTCAACCAAACCAAGAGCCTCAACAGAAACAGAAAACGTTTGTAAACAAATTTCAATTTAAAAAACTTTCTTAGAAATAATTCACATTAGCAGGATTACTCCTTACTTCAGTGACATTATAGTGATGTGCAATCATTTATACTGTTTCCTTGTTTGTGCTTCTTTAGTATTATAGCAATCGTCTGTATGAACTATTCCGTGTTGATAGAATAGGTTATAGTTTCCAGAATTATGGGGGTGACAGTTTTACAGCAATTTCCAATGGGAGAGAATAAAACTGGTCCTCAAACAATTGAATTTTTAACAAAAAGAGTGGTTGCATTAGGAGCAGTGCAGTGCGGACAGTTTCTAGTTGATTGTGAAACATATATGTCAGTACCAGCTTTGGGCACACCGCGGACGGTGCATGTCCTCCACAACTCTGAACAACCTGCATCAGTATTTTCTCTGTTGGAAACTGGCACTAAAACTATTCCACTTGTTGCTGATGGCCTCTTTGATTTATTAATGTTGAAAATGACTCCAATTTATACATCCAAGAAGCAGACCAAAGTTGAATCAAAAGGACCTCGTTTTGAACTCACTGACTTTGTTATTAAACTTGGTAGTGTCACCATGAGCCAAAATTTTAAAGGTATTTTAGTAGAAGTAGAATACAGACCTTGTGTTGTTCCTGCAAATTGTTGGGAATTACTAAGGGAATTCCTTCAAGGATTTCTTGGTACTTGTGTACAGAATATACCACCACAGTACTTACAAAATCGCATGAACGATATCTACCAGCCTATGGACACTATTCATCAATACCTGGATCACTTTACAATGTATCGAAAAGCTTCAGGAATGATTCAGTATCAATAAAACATAGAAATATTAAAGAAACCGAATTATAAACTGTTGAAATTCATGATTAGTTTTTATCAAATAAATAATATTTAGTTTCAGTTGATATTATGTACGATCATCCAAATTACCTATTAATCATTGAAGAATTGGACTTTGCATGAAAATGTAAAACAATGATAAGTTAATTTTGTCAAACGTATTCTCTTCAAAATTTTAGCTCTTTCAATTTTGGAATAAAAACTATTAAATCGAGTATAATATGATAGCCTACTAATATTTCATTAAGTATCACCTTCTAAAATAGTGGTCCATCACATTTTTAATAATACTTTCTAAAATTTATTGTGCATTCTAATGATTTCTCCAATGAACCCTTATCAATACTTATGTTAATGTACAAAATGGAAAAATAAAGTCATTTATCTATATGTCTATCATCTTACCTCTCATTAACTTACTATCGCTCAAGTTAAACCTTGATTGAGCATCATGCAACCAATACAGTATAAAAAATGACTATAATGAGTGGGCCCATGAGCGTTCCTTCTCCCCTCACATTGAATTATAGTTATAATGAGTGGGCCCGTGAGTGTTTCTTCTTCCCTCACTTAGGCCTGTATTATCAATCACAGTTTAAAAGTGGTTTAACTTGAACTACCTTCGGCTCTTGATATACAACCGGAATTAATGTTCCTGCTCATGCGTTAATGACACTTGACCAATCACAGATGATCACAGTGCTCTGTGATTGGTCCGACGTTATTGACGCATGCGCAGAAAAATTACTGTCGCACGTACAGAGCGTGCCATCCAAATTGGCGTCTAGGGGAGGGTGTGCGAGAGAGATGGATAATCTCTCCCACCACGCTTCCCCTCCAGCCGCTAAGGTTAGTACAGTCACCTCCAAAATTCTCATTGAAAGATAACATCAGTGAAGCAAATAACATCATACTACAGCTGCTGGGTAACCGAAGCGAATATGAATTTTTTTATAAAGCTGAGTTTGCCAGCTGAATGAACTATTGAAATTTACTGTACCGCGAGTCAGCAGGCACTGTTGTGGGAGAAAGCGATCAACGCGCATGCTCCAGTGAGAGGCCAATTTGGATGGCACGCTCTGTATATCAAGAGCCGAAGCTTATTTTAAACTGTGATTGATAATACGGGCCATAGAATATCAAGTTATTATCACCTGTACCTCAAGAAGGAAAACTCCAATTCCGGTACTGTTTGCAAATTGCAAAATATTTAGAGCGTTTCACTCGAACGGTTTTTGTTCGATTACGGCTATAGATGTGCAAAATTTCTTGGCACTTGGCCAGAACCGGGCGAGCTATTAATTGTGAGGGGGGTAGCGCGGGTACTTTCCTGAGAATATTGGGCTACTACACGCAACGATCAGCTAAGAGCATGATCACATTAGGGTGGATTTGAAGATTTAAAGCAGCAGGCAATGTTTTAATTCATTTAGTAGAAGCCAGCTGCCTAGTGCCAAGAAATTTTGGCCCATCTATACCAGCGGTTCCAAGTGTGGGGAAAAAAAAGCTGGCATACTCTTGTCTCTCTCATACATGAAACCGCTGGTTGCCGCAACCGCCCTAAAACCGCTCGTATAAACCCGCTCTAGCTGCGTTTATACTGGGTATAAAACATGTTTTTTAAGGCCCTATTCCAACAAAACGAGAGAACTTAGTTTTCTCCAATCTGGTTAGTCTATGATATTAGTTTTTGATAAGTAATTGGACAGCAAAATTTTCAATCTCTGTAGTGGGGGGAGGGGGTTTTGTAGAAAAGATCTATTGGGGAAAAACCAAAAAATTGTTTAATTTTTTCAACTACAGTTTTTGAAAATTAATAAGTTAACTAATTCAATATGCATTAGAGAAAACTATTGGATATAAAATAAAACTTGTAAAGAATTTTATTGTAAACATTTTGGTGAAATGAAAACTCACATATCTTCAAAATTGATCAAATTGCAGATGATCTAATAATTTATGACTGCAATCTTGTTTTCGCGTATTCGGTTGACTGGCCAGCATTGATTTTCTCTTA
The DNA here is from genome assembly GCA_017141395.1 of Laodelphax striatellus. NCBI lineage: Eukaryota > Metazoa > Arthropoda > Insecta > Hemiptera > Delphacidae > Laodelphax > Laodelphax striatellus. Next base: position 24,902,144 of record CM029534.1, read on the forward strand.
CAGTACTAGTCTTTATGGAGATAATATTTGCATAGATTCCAGAGGTCTATAAAAGATTTTCTCACGGAAGGCATTTGTTTTAATTTGCCCCTGGACTATTTTATAACAAATTCATACTTTCCCGCTTTTTAATAGGATAGCACATCTGCGCGAAATCACAGAGAACAAAACTTCCTTCTCTATGGCGAATAATTTGTATACAGGGGCTTGGCAACTAACGAAATAATTGTAATTTTAATTTTTTTGTGATATTGATTTTCTTTATCAATTCTCTATGGTTTTCTTAATAAAAAAAATAGATAAAATAAGAAATATGGGAACAGGAATCCTTTTTGATTTAAATTTAGGTATGTTGGCAAAAGTGTTGCACGTCATCAAAACTGTCAGCTGATGCGGTTCCTATTTCCAAGATTCCAATTCCAAGAGAGAATCGCCTGTTTGAAGTTGCAAGTGCCGAAGTGAAGTGATTGTGACATTTGTGAGATCTTCGACTTGACTTAGCGGTAAGTTTATAATTTATCTATAATTACGATTATAATTTACATAATTATTGTAAAATTTAGCTAGTCCATAATCCTGGGTATCGTAATTTATGGAAGCACCTGTCAGTGCTGTGATTGTGATCATGCTCGGTGATTAAGTAATTATGATTTTTGTCGATAAATTAAGAAAATATTGTCAGATTCATTTAATTTGGCGGATGACGAATAGATCTTCAAATATTTAACTTAATTGATATTTAAATTATTTAACATTTAGTTAATATTTAACTTTGATTTAACTTATAGATAGATAGGTATAGTTTTTGCCATCAGATTCTACGGTCATCAGCAACTTCAAGACAACATAATCTATCTGTTCGCCATCCGCCATATTAAATGCATTTTAATTTTACCATACCCCATTCAAACAAGAATTTTTATTCATATCAGCTATTTGAAAAATTGAGAATTTATTTTCCATGGAAACAATTTTACTTCTAAAATGTATTTTGACATTAGTGTGAATGTTTAGGCTAACTTAGTGATGAAAAAGATGAGAACAACTAAACTTCTGAGCTGATAGCTTCCTATTATGATGGTATGGGAATGCAATACAATCAACAAGAACCTTCGATTACTGTAGATACCCTGCAGCATTCATGTTCACCTTTTGTTACGAAACTACGAATTGATTGTAGGCCTAAGCTTCATAATTTGTTTGGTAGTTTGGTAAAGCAATACCTTTAGTGCAGTTGGCACTTGTGTCAATGTCAACGAATGTATGGACTTGTAATATCATGTTTTTGAAAGGAGTGTAGCCTATTATAGAACGATCACACCCTCACCACACTAGAGTCACTACCAGTGTTGTCAAAGAGCAAATCGAATTCCAGAGATAGAGATGACCCATGTAAAAAGTGACAAATGCTGTGTGCAGTTAGATCTGCAACAGAGATGATTAACTTACATACATGACAATAATTAATCATTACAATAATTGCTCTTGCAATAGATAAATGCAATAGCATTTTTCTTTGCATCCCGGTCTGCAAAAAAACTTGGAGGACATGTCACATATGGCTGGTCTGCTCTCAACTTCAATAATAAACCTTTCGGTATCAAACTGTCAGTGGCGGCGCTTCCATAAGGGCCAAGTGGGCCGGGCCCACCCAAACGAAACGGTAAAATACATTTTTAAATACTTCAGTAGTTGATATTATTCAATAAAATAAGATGAAAATTAATTTTGAACTGTCAACGGGTCGAAACTCTTGTTAAAATACCATGCAATCATCAGGGAACACATTGGAGGGCCACGGATTTCGGGCCCTTCTAGCTATCATAAGAACGTAATTGGCAAAGCAACGTAGTCTGGCGGCGCTAGACTGTCCGAAAGCCAATGCATCGTATATGATGCCGAATGGGCCCAGTGAGATAGGCCCATTGGACTAGTGCGCATGCGCTACACTCTCACTCTGTTTCTCTCTTCGTCTGTTCTTTAGAGCATCACCATCTAACCATCTCCTACTGTTCCCCCGTATACCGCAGAGCCTGCTTCGCTCCAGACGTCTTATCTTGATGAGCCATCTACAGGCGCTAGGCTAATGTAATATTTATAGCCAAATATAATAATATGTAGCATTATGTACATCCGGTCGCTGTCAACAATGGACAACTGAATTCTTCAGTTGAATTGCACACCGATTGGCAAACGGTTCGTCGTTATTCGCTATTTTAACGGTCATTATTTTATTATTTTATGAAGTATAAAGTATTAAATTTAAACATTAAAACAGAAAAGTCCATCTGTTATATAAATAGACCCTGTCGACGCCTTCATCAAGCTGCAGAGAAATACCTTTTTTGGTGAGTTAACTTACATGTCATGTTGTTTTAATTAAGTTTATAGGAAAATGAAATAGATCACCTTTACCTGCGTAACATCCACCCCCCACTACTTCAACTTCAACACCCCCCCCTTCTCAGTCCCACCACGGGCCCACCCTACTGTTCAGGTCAAGCGCCGCCACTGCAAACTGTTCACCACTCATTACGAAGTATGACTTCAATTGAACTGAACAAACGTTAACTAATTAACGTTTTACTTATCCTAGAACTTAAATTTAAAAAAAACTCTAATCCTATCAACTTTTTCGCTAAATAAACTTCGTAACTCAGTCACTAGATTACACTATCAACACTATATTATCATAAGAAAAAACAATAAGCATTTAATACACCCCATCACATATCTTTATAGCGGGGTGTATATTTATTCACAAAATGATCAGAAATTATTCAATGTATAAAATTTACTTGTTCTATTTGTATTATTTGTATAGATCCCAACTTTGTACTGTGATTATTTTCGTTGAAAAAACTGATTTGATTTCAACTGGAGTTTGCTGATGGCCAGTGGCCGCGCCACCAACAACCTCTAGTGAGCAGTGACAGATAAGAGACAATGGTGGTGGCGTGGTGGCGCAATGGTCTGGTGGCGAACAAAATCTGCGGCACGAGTCACCACATTCCTGGAAGTTCGGCTGGCCGCGCCACCACAGTTGAGTGTGCAGTGCTACGTAAGAGACAATGCTACCACGTGGTGGCGCTTCCATGGTGGCCCAGTGTGCAGGCAGAGGCCCTCAGACTCGGCTCGTTGTCCACTACAACCGTTTTCGTCTGAATCATCCGTTCGGCCGAACTGCTGGCCAATTTATTCAATGTTAGGCTACTTTCACACTAGTACTAGCCGGGCCCGGATCGGACGGGATGACTGATGCATCTTAATGGGTGTATTCACACTAAATCATGTTACTGTATTACACCCATATGATTCATCAGTCAAAACATTCCATCACTTGGATCACGGCCCGGTCAGCTCTTGTGTGAAAGAACTCAAAGAACACTCGAACGTTCGAACAAAAACGGTTGAATAAAGAAGGAAAATAATGTTTCGGGACAGCCACCAGGGTTGGGGGTAGGGTACTCATGGAAATAAATATATTAGGCTAACTGCTCACTACTATAATGACATGAATGGTATAATGGCATCTCTTATCGACCAATCAACATTTGTACATAGTAATATTCGATGTGTTCATGCAATTCGGGTTCAATCGATTAACCATTATTCATTCTTGCTTCACATTACAAGTTTCATTGTGTTGTATCTCATTGTGTATCGTATGGCTCTTTCACAACCAAAACTAGGATTGAAATGTCATTCTATAATTTCTTCTTTGATCATTCAGTTTGCATAAAGAGGGGTTTCTCCATCCAAATATAGAACACAGGTAATGAGCATATCTATCTCGATCGATCATAATACAACTAAAGCAGACTGTAAAATTGTGACCTAAGAAATATACTTTTCTTAAATTTATTTATTCATTCATTCCTTGAGATTCATTTGTTGTTGATTCATCTTATCATTCAAGAATTAAACTTGAATCTACATTCTTTTTATCATACGCATGAAGCGGATTCTCATGCTTTTGAACATACATGAGAATGTATGTTCTCCTTGTTCGGAGGACACTTCAAGCCATCGGTCACGGCCGTCTAAAAAGCAGTCGTTCAATCAATTTCTCAATATCACCCTTCTCATGACTCACGCACAAACCTAGGGCTCATGTGGGCATCATCCTCAATAACAAACATTGCCTCCTGGTGTGTTCAGAAGATAGGCTTCTGATAGGTTTTCAGCTTTGAGAATATGCAATATTGACTATCAATTCCTGATCCACCGGCTGCCTGTCAATCGGTAATTTAAACAAAATAATGGCTGCTAATTCTTTAAATTATCCTGATTTTATTTATTTATTAAGGTTTATATCACTACTTTTCATAAGTTTAGTTAGGGAACTCCACGACTTAATGTATCCTTTTCATGAAACCCAACGTAATCGAATTTGATACTTGTATCGTAATGACGATATTGTGAAACGGATTGAATATTATGAAACGTTCCTTGTTCGATCTGATCAATTTTAAAATACTGGAACGGGACAGTTCCTAGCCTATACGGCAAACTTATTATGTTATTCATTTTTATTATTTTATTTATTTGTGAAATAATAAATGCAGTTATTTTTCTAATTATTCATTTATTGATTTAGACACAAATCATTATAACATGATTTATCTATGGATTCTTATAATTCGATTATTACGGGTTTATTTAAAGTAATCTCATACAATAATTTAATCCTTAGAGTTTATTAATCTAGTATCAATGTTTTTCCAATCTTAACCCGGAGCCTTTGCCTTTCTAGTTCCATTTTAGTGCTCATCTTTTTCATGGTCGGGCCATTACGTTTCATGTAATAGAACTCTCAGCCTGTCAGCCTTGTAGAAGAACAGGCTCTTTTATCACCGGCTTGTCACTTCACCAATCCAAGGCAAACATTTACAGTTTCCCAGACCTAAAAGTGACTATTAGGTCACACGTGTTTGTTGAATGAATCACCATATTTTATGAGTTCAGAATAATTTCGTCGTTATCTTCAATATTTTAAATGAAATACAGTACTAATAATAAATTCTTATAAATCTATCTTCAATTGTGATTAATTTAAGCATGACGCATCATAGAAGCAAGCTGACTCAGTGCATAAATCATAAATCGAAATATTGCGAAACAGTCAATTGATGAAAGTCGCAGTTTCCTCATGGCAATTATACATAATTTCCTGTATTCGGAATTTTCCCTTGAATTTACCTTATTTTGATTGTTTGATTCATGAGCATGAGAACTATTCAAAATTTATCCATCTAGATTTCTAGGCATCGATTTCTATTATTATGAATAATGTCTCTTGGACCTAAGGTGAACTATTTTATAAATAGAGAATTTAGTATAGATATTCAGTGGAATTTTAAATATTTTATGAACTAGAGCTTCATTTGATGGTATGGATGGAGATGTGATGAAATGTGATTGAGTTTCAGACGATTCGAATTAGATTTTCTTTCATTAATCTTTTCTTGGACTAAGATCTCCGATGATATCCTTCATTGAAGGAAATAGACCGTAATAGAGAGATAAAGAGATACACATGGAGATCTCAAAATAAGAAATGAACAATTGTCAAGGATTGTTTTGGTTTTTCTCACTATCAAAAACAGAATGCCGGCAAGATGAAGGAATAGCGGCTGGCATTTGAGCGCTTACTGACTGACCTTCAATTGTTTTCTGTTTACTATTGCAATCAAATTGCTCCTCATCCCCTCTTTTCCTCTTTCTCTCTCCCATCTCATACAAGCTTTTTTATCAATCTACTTTTATAAATTTCTTCTTATAAGTCTACTTATAAACTTGGTTGCCATGAATAAATCGCGGCACCAATAATACTACGATCATAATAAATATAACTTATATTACGAATAATTTTCCTTGCGTTTGCAGTTAGATAGTTGAATTGATATTTTCTAATCTCTCTCATTTCTGTTGTTTCAGGTTTTATTCGAGCAACTGTAAACATGAGTACCTACTACGTTTATGAGGTAGGTAGTGGATCCATTTTTCATGTTTCTACTTTCTATTCATTTGGCTGTGAATCACTTGTTAGTTAGTTTTCCTATTTACTCTTATTTCTAAAATGAATTTGAAATTTAGAAGATTACCTACCAAGTTCTGTATATTCTATTGTTTTCTTATATATATTCTATTTAGTTCTGTATATTATATTGTGTTAAATATTGTTTTCTCTCAAGTTTTTGTTTGTCGCAAAAGCCCGTCATATAAATTTTATTCTTGAATGCAATCAACAGAATTTTATTCTCTTTTATAATATTTGCCTAGCCTTAAATTGCACTTAGCCTAACTGCAATAGCATTCAACCGCCGTAAATTGATGTCATCTAACGGAGCCAATGCAACGAGAATTAATGAATGAATCGGACGTTAAGGCGCTGAGATCAATTGGATTTTCGTGCATCTGGCCGATAGAATTTGCAAATAAATTGTATCAGCAGTTTAGCAAGCAGTGTATTATTTTGGTTAATGTTATTCATCTTATAAAATTTATTTTCATTTAATGAAAGTGCATTATTTTTTCGTAATGAATCGCTATCTTTATCACTATCACACTGCATCTGGTATTCATATTGTCGAATAACTAATTATTAAGCTTATAATTTTCAAAACTATCAAGAATAAATACATTAAGGGCCGGTTCATGAGCTCGGGATTTACCTAAGTCCTAGACTAAAACGATTGGCCACCGTAGCAACGACAAACGTTAGCCTCGAAACTATGTACTAAGGGCTCTCTATGCTGCTAACCCACTAACCTGTCGAGACAAACGTTTGTTGATGCTATGATAGCCACCCGTTTTAGTCTAGGACTTGGCTAAATCCCGAGCTCATGAACCGGCCCTTAATTACTATCATAATACAGAATCTATGCAGGACCATTTTGTGGAAAATGTGCGAGAATACAATAATTACAATTTGTATCTTCATATCATTCCTTTTATCTCTATAGATAATTTAGATAGTTTGACACCTTGTCAGATCTAATGTATATTTCCAACGTATATGATTCATCGTATATTTCTAACGTATATGATCCAATGATTGTAACGTATATGATCGTATTGATTTCAACCTGTCAATCAACTTGACAGGTGTTTTTAGCCAAAATATATAATTATTGATTTGATTTATGTGAAGTGTGTGATGAAATTTGAATATGTCACGTTTTATTAATGATGGTTGAAATTGCAGTGCTCAGCCACCGTGCTGCCAGCAGAGCCTTTCGATGCAGAGGAGGATGCCGGCGTGCTGAGGAAGGCGATGAAGGGCTTTGGCACCGACGAGCAGGCCATCATCGACGTCCTGGGACATCGGTCCATTGTGCAGCGGCTTGAAATTCAAACCGCATTCAAAACGCTCTATGGCAAGGTGAGCAATTATAGTCAGTCGTACAGTATCAGTTTATTAATAGATCATCACACTTCATTCTACTCAGAATGTAATAAATTAATAATAATGTGATAAACTTATTTTGTGTAAAAATTGAATTATATTGTAACAGCAAAGAAATTTAATTGCTATCATTATTGCTGCCCGTAGCGTGCATGCCACTTTGCCTATTGATCCAATGCTTCCCGATGTCTTGGTGGAATACAGTATAGTGAATGGATTAGCTTACTAAGGCCCGTATACACCATCTTCATTTAAACTTAGTTTAACAAAACGTAGTTAAAACTTGATTTAAATTGTGGTTTAAACGGTTCAAACGTGGCTATTAAGACAGTAAAACCACAGTTTAAACGGGGTTAGTTTAATGAGTTTAAGATGGTGCATATGGGACTTATTTACTAAAAGTTCGAATTTTCATTTTTCACTTCGTAGAAAAAACGTGATTTTATGAATTTCATAAGTACGGTACATGAAAATTGATTTTTAGTATTTAATGTAATATTAAAAATTCTAATGAGATATTAAAAGCTTTCAACATTCAACTGCTACATTGTTGTTTAGATCGGCAAAACTAGATGGAAAAACATAGATTTCAAAATTTAGTTTCATGAATTTCATAAGTACGGTACATGAATTGATTTTCAGTATTTAATATAATTGAACATTTCGATGTAATATTCTATTATTTTCAACATTTGATTGCTACATTGTTCTTCAGAACGGCGGCAAACCCCGTTGGAAAAACATTGACTTCAAGGGTAGTTTTTACGTGATTTCGGTTGTGCTGAACCTTATAGGATGTCGCTATATAATTTAATTTCATTTTGATGTATTGCAATCCTAGAAACAAATTTTGACGAAACAATCTAAATGTACGCAAATATTTCCTGTATGAATACAAAAGGAGAAGAATGATTAGTACATATTTCTAAAAAGCGGAAAATGTGATTTATATTAGCTGATATTCAGTGAAACAAATAATAAAACCGTGTTCATTATTAGAAAATCTGTTAACGTTTATATTATGAATTATATAAAGTTTTCTTGACTATTAATCTGACTATGAATATCTCTACTAGGAATTATAAAGGTAGAAGATTAAATTTACTGTAATTTTTCAGTTACAACAGTTTTTTTATCGTATGGCTTTTTATCGGTGGGGAGACCCTTACGGGTAGGTTCCACCTCGCCAAATCGCACAATTTTCTGTGTCGGTCACCCATCCAAGAGCAGTCTTGAATGTTTGTTACTTAACAAACTTAATTACTTAGTAATTATTGTACTAATGAAATTTTAGCATTGTTAACACATACGAAATGTCTGTGCACTAGCAATGATAACTTTATGAATATTATAACTTGGGTGAATCGGTAGCATTTCGCTTGTATGTGTAACTTGTTTGGGTCAGGACCTGATAAGCGACTTGAAGAGCGAGCTGGGCGGCAACTTTGAAGACGCGGTGCTGGCGCTGATGACTCCGCTGCCCGACTTCTACGCGAAGGAGCTGCATGACGCCGTCGCCGGCATCGGCACCGACGAGGAGGCCATCGTCGAGATACTCTGCTCGCTCAGCAACTACGGCATTCGCACCATCGCCCATGTCTACCAAAAGTGTCAGTTCCCTCCCATATTGAATTGTGATATGGTATGATAAACTAGTCGCTGTACTCTTCCACTTCTTCTTCAACACATGAAAGACTTTTCAATTTTGTTTATCACGTGTTCTTAATCAGAATAACAGTTTAGTTCAGAATCGTTAATTGAGAGTTTATTGACCGAGCGAAGCGAAGTCTGAGTGAAGTGAAGTCTTGTTTCAAGTCGATTGGCTTTCGTCTGTTTGTGTGTTTGTAACGCATTTACGGCTAAACGCATTGACAGATTTCAATAAGATTTGGCAGGAATGTTCATTTTGAAACTGCGCGACGATGTATATGTAAGGTTTTTAAAATTTTGCATTTTAAGGACGAAATAGAAGGAAAGAGAATGGATACAATAGATATGGAACACGTGAAAGGATTGAATTGAATATAAACATCGTCAACGTCATATTATGGAATGATAATGAGCTGGGCCAGAATATAATTTTTTCGCTAAAGTCAGGGCCCCGGGCGTCGCAGAAAGAGGGGAGCCGCGAAAACGTCGGCTTGTGGGACGTCACGTATGTTTAAAAAATGAATAACTAAAAAATAAAATAAAGTATTTGAGAAAAGTTCTTCATCACTTTGGTACCGGTAGCGTATTCGGAACTTTTGGGATGCGCTAGACTAGCATGGCTTTTTCGCGAGGTCTACTGTTCGCAGAACTACTAGTACAGATATTACAATGTGTTGAGATTTTAAAATTTATTTTCTTGAGATACTGAAAAAAAGTCAGATATTTCATCCCATTTATTCTCCTGAAGATTAATTTAGGAGAATATGATAAGTTCATTTTCAATGTCAATTATAAAATCTTAACATATTGTAATATCTGTATCAAATCTCAATCAACGATTCCTAACTAAACTGGTTTTCTGGTTAACAATACGTGATTTTTATACGTGATACAAATTTAAAGTCTTTCATGTGTTGAAGAAGAAGAAGAAGAAGAAGAGTAGAGCGACTAGGTACTTACAAATATACATATTAACAAGAGAACAATTGTATTGAGAATGGGACTCGGTATCGAACACCATAGGGAACTAGACTTTATAGAATGTTATTTTGGAAACCTTGGTTACACAAACCACATCATCATGTGTACAGGGCGTTCCATCTAATTTGGCGTCTAGGGGAGGCAGTGCGAGAGAGATGGATAATCTCTCCCACCACGCTTCCCCTCCAGTCGCTAAGGTTAGTACAGTCACCTCCAAAATTCTCATTGAAAGATAACATCAGTGAAGCAAATAACATCATACTACTGCTGGGTAACGGAAGCGAATATGAATTTTTTTATAAAAATGAGTTTGCCAGCTGAATGAACTTTTGAACTTTACTGTACCGCGAGTCAGCAGGCACTGTAGTGGGAGAAAGCACTGAACGCGCATGCTCCAGTGAGACGCCAATTTAGATGGCACGCTCTGTATAAGATTGATCTCTACACTTACTCTCGCTTTTACTAATACCACATTGTGATAATCATTTCATAATGTATATGGTGGTTATCATAATATCATAGTGGTTTTAAACTTGGAGATCAACTTGATTGTTTGCATTTTAATTCTAATTATGCATTTCAACTTCCAACACCCGTTATTGAATTGGTCCCATTTGGAGTGGCCAGTTGGCTGAGGTGACTTATCATCACCGATACAAAGGTTTCCGGTTCGATTCCTACTGACCACAACAGATTTCGACCAATTCCGTCTTTCGGAAGAGAATTTAAGCCGTTGGTCCCGGCTGCCTAAAAAGTAGTCGTCTACTTTCCATCTCACCCTCAACTCAATCTCTCATCATCAACCTCCCATTATACGTACGCACAAGTCCCAGAGCTCATGTGGGCATCACCCTCACAAAAAATCATATTTATATGCCTGTTTGTAATTTTTTTTATGTAATATGCCTGTAATACAAAATCCGTGCAGATACATTTTGTGGAATCTGTGTCAATACAATCACATTAAAATAAATGAAAATAATTTTGAGAAGTAAGGGCTCACTGTTCGATTAAAATTTAGAAGTAATGTAATACAGGATGTCTGGAGTCTCCGTCTAACAATCACCAGATGTAATATTTTTCTTTTACCTACGAAAATTTTATGATTGTATCATGAATAATTAAAAAAAATATATATTTTTTTGCTTTTACAGTGTATGAAAACTCTTTGGAAGATGATCTCAAAAGTGACACTTCTGGACATTTCAAGCGTCTATTGGTCTCTTTGTGTCAGGTATGTTCAATTTTTTTCCTATCATGTTGAGTAACTTAGATGTAGATTTTAGGGAGTTGAGGCTCGAAATGATGACAATGCGGTGCGAATTTGAGTCCCATATTTCATATTTCATTTTTAGTGTATTTACAACGCTGTTCTTATTTTATTGTTTCACGCGCCTGCAGTGTGTACAGAATAAGAATGTGTGTTCAACAGAGACATTTTTGTTCACACTTATTTATCCAGGGATACGGATCAATTTTAGTGAAACTATTATACGTAAAGCATGTTATAGTTTATAAAATAAAGATTCACACATAGGCTTATTGATGAATGTGAAATCAATATGTTATCAATAACATTCACACATAGCATATTTCAACGATTTTACAGTTATTTCATGAAATTGTATTGCGATATTTATCAAGATAAATTGAATTAAGTCATGATTATGTAAGCTAACCTTTATGAAAAACCTAAAATAAAAACTATTTTCTATGCGTTTTCAGGCTAACCGAGATGAAAGCTTGGAAGTTGATGAAGAAGCAGCTGTTAGAGACGCTGAGGAACTTTCTGCCGCAGGTAATAAATTACTATAGCATACAATACTTTTTGTTACGTCACTCAAGTCAAATTTAAAAGAAAACCTCCAAGTTAACACTACTTCAATGGTAGAAAATTGTACCATTTCGGATCAATAACTGAATCGTAATATCAATAAATTTTAGAGTACAAAATTGATTATTTCAAAATTGACTGATTGCGTCTTATTTGATTTTTGATACAATAGTTAGTCATCTCTAATTAATTGTCTTGGAACATTTACTGTGTCTTGAATCAATAACTTATCAATATTAAATATTCATACTACTTATATTATCTGGAATGTTTTTTGATTGTAACATACAAGTGTATTGCGAAGTGTCCCACATTTATTTAAAGTAAATTCCTACTGAGAGTAGTAAATATTTTTGCCTTTTTAGTGTTCGTGGTGAAGGTAAGATAAAACGCGCTTTTCTCTCATTAAAAAATACAGGCTATTAGTATTGAGACCATTTCAATTCATTAGTTATCGTAAACAAGAATGTCCACAATCGAATTCTTCCACTTGTTGAGTTATTTTTTGATTTAAAAATTATTACTTGAAAGATGTTGACTGAATCAATTTTAAGAGCCATGCTTTGAAAACAAATGCTAACTTATTCATAACTAGGCCAGGTGACCTTTTTCCAACTTACCTGTTGAAGTGTGAGTGAGAGGAAGAATGTGAACGAGATTTGGATCAATATGGGTGTGACTATTCTGTTCATGCACTGCTTCTATCATTAGTGCATTAGTTTCCTCACCCTCGGCATACTCATTAATTTTATCTTTTCCATCTTCGTTGACCTTCGAAAAATATGACTATATTGACAAATTACAATCTTCTTTTATTATTTTACATTACAAACTTATCATTTTTTAGTTCTGAACATTTAGTTTCAGCAAATGTGATAGATTAGTTGCTCTAGTCTAGTTTAGCCAGATATTTTCAGTTCTTGCGATGTACCAAATTATAAACATTATTCTGTTGGATGCAAAATAAGCCATTCCAAAAATCTATTGATTAACTAACAACTTTCACTCGACTTTTATATAATAATATTGTCTACTAAGTCTCTAACAATTTCAAAATAATTTCAATCATCAAATTTTTCTGAATAACTTCTTGGTTTGATTTTGATACAGTTCTCTTCAAAGGTAACTGTTAGCCTCATAGTATAGCTTTATTTGATACCTCATTATATCCGTCTACAAATAGAACTGCATAAAAAAAATTTGAATAAAATAATTTACAATATTAACTATTTTGCAGTGGCGAGCGGTGCTGTGAAAAGTTAGTGAAGCAGAAGTTAGCTCGATATATGAAGGGGGGGGATTCATTTCCCTATATGAAGAGATCTGTTAGGTTTTTGTTGATTTCAATTATAGGCCTACCAGGTACTTAAAATATACCCTACTTATACCATTGATTTCTAATTCAACTTACTTAGGATATACTGTACATCTCTACAAGAAGCCATAACAATTATTATTCAAGTTAACACCAACACAACAAATTATTGCATTATTTCTATACCCGATATAAAAACGCTCACATTCACGAAAGTTCACGTTCAACAGAAATCCCGTACCGAACCGTTCAACTGTTACTGTGGGTGAATTGTTGTTCAACAATGCAAATAGAGCAGTGTTTTTTAACTTGACGGAAAATAATATAATATAATGAAATATAATAAATAAAATAATATCCAACACAGAGCAGAGTCAACAAAAATATCAGTGATGTCAAAGACGATAGGAAACTATGAAGTATTAGAAATTAATTATTTTTAAAATATTAATTTATCAAAATTAATTTTAATTAATTAAATTAATTAACTATTAAGTATTAGAGTTTATAGTATTCTAATTGTCTTTGGTGATGTCAATCTTCCCATTGCGATTTATTTGTTCGATATATTTGTTGACTTGTAAGGTTGGCAATATTAAAAATTTGAAATGACGTTCGGCAAAGATCGGCCATCTTCGTGGTCAACAGAAGCTAGCTTCTCCAACAGCTTATTTGATGATTCTCCTCCCATTCCCACACCCATTCCCCTCAACCGTCGCTACGTATATTGGCTGCGCGCGCAACCACTATAGGTGAAGCATTCTCAACTATGCTTCTGTTGAAGTCCGATCGACTGGGAGCGGAATTTGCAGACTCAAAGGCGGCTGGGCTCACATTTGCATGTCACCAATGCAATGTAGCGAGGCATAAACCCTCTAAATAGTTGAGAATTGATACTCTCTGATTTGATTATAACAAAATAATTTCCGATAATTTATAAAGTTATTGGTTCTTACTATTTTGATAAATATTAATAAAATAAGAATTTATTGGATTTTCATTACCGAAGCAGTGCTTCACTTGCTTCATCTGACCGCTCGCCACTGCTATTTTGTGAATTGAGCATTTAATGCTCTACGATGTTATCTGACGATTGCACCAATAATTTGAATTATTATTCATCATCATAAACCAGAATTATAACTAGACTGATATTTATTGTTATTCAGTCAATGTTTAGAATCTGTTTATTGATTTCCAGGACAAGACCAGTGGGGCACGGATGAATCTGTATTCAATTCAATTCTTGTAGCTCGCTCTTATCCTCAACTGAGACGCATCTTCCAGGAATACCAGAACATTACTGGAAACGATATTGAGGACACCATCAAGTCAGAAGTCGGAGGAAGCTTGGAAGACGGTTATCTCTCTATTGGTAATAATATTCGAAATAATAAACAGAGTATTCAAACGCCTAATATTCTGAAAAAATTGATCGGCCGTCAAAACTATTATTATACGTTTATATTGAACGTATAATAAACATAATATATAAATTAATTGAAAGTTTTTCCGGGTTTATTCCCAAAGCGATAGAGTTTGATTTATAATTTTTTCATTGAGTTGCCCTTGTAGATAAGAGTTTGCTCTTGATGTGATACCTTGAAACTTGTAACCAGTTCATAGTTTATAACTAATAGAAATAACTTTATAATTTATGTTGTTAACCTGTGTGAGGTTTCATCTTTAATTCAATACACATACCTATTGTTTGTCAACTTCCAAGTAAAATTATACTTGTTGGTGGAAATTGCGAATTTGCTATAAAATTTTACTTCGAATTTTTTTCATTTCATTTTATTTATTTACACACAATTTCCAAAAACAATACAATAATACAGCATATAAATACAATACAAAATTGGAAAAAGTGGTTAGGTGACCTCATTGGTAATCGTGTTGAGGCACCATATCAATACAATTAATTATTGTTGAAATTGTTATTTAAATCAATTATTGTTTTAAATTTTTCTCAAATACAGGACTGTATCAATTTCTCTCAGTCCTTTTTTTTATTAATTTATTCGGGATTGAAATATTTGGTGTTGAATTTAACGAACTTGAAAAGAGTAATCAAATAAAGAAAACAATTTTCATTCATCTTCTGTACAAATAAAACAGAAAATTTGTCTTAAATTCATTCAATGATATTATACAACATAATTCTATTATTGTAAAGATGTATCTCAATTTAAATATTAATATTCCTTTTCTTCTAACGTTTTATATATTATTGTAAAAATTTATAACAATTTATTGTGATATTCCTGTTCATATATCGTTTTATTGTTGAATGAAAAGCTGAACGGAACATAATTCAAAATTCTGAATTCTTTTTATATTCTATAAGAAATTGCAATTTTTTCTTGTTGTTATAACGTATTGCTTGTTTGTTCGCAGTGAAATGTGTGAAGAACAAGGCTCGCTTCTTTGCTGAGAGGTTGGAAGACAGTATGGCTGGAATGGGAACCAAGGATCGCACTTTGATTCGCATTGTTGTTGGTCGGTCGGAGATTGATCTGGGAGACATCAAGTCCGAGTACTATGAGATCTATGGCAAGCCCTTGGAAGAGCGCATTGCTGTAAGTATTCACATAATTTCTGCTATTGTCAGCTTTTCATCAATATTCAAAAGTCATGGCTCAACTCTTCTTTTATTTTCTGTAGGTCTTTGAAGTGAACTCTTCTGTTTTAAACGAAATTCTTATGATTCAGGGTGGTTTTATTTCTCCTTTGAAAGAAAGTTGACTTGTGACCGATCTAAATTGTTTGAGTTCGAATAGTTTCCTAATTATTGGCTTATGCATGTGATTAGTTCCATCATATTATTTTTATACTATTTTGTACTTTTCAAACCATACGATTGTCGCTTTTTGTCCCAAATGAGATTTAGGAGCATCAGAAGTTTGAATTATTAGAAGTTAAAAATGAAATAATATAATATATTATATAATATTATAATATAATAATGAAATATTATGATAAAATAGTATGTAATGCATACTTGGTTAAAAGTCTAAATCGTTTCAGTGTTAAAATAATAATCCTATGAATTTTCCTTACATGACGACTTTTTATTTTCAAATATAGTTCACTAAATTGAGCAGCTATTTGAAATTCAATATATGTCTTTTATTTAGTAATATCAATTGAATTTCCATTACCTATTCAACTGAGTCTCCAGGACAGTCATAAAATAGAATTTCGATTTTCAATTAATCACGACGTCCCTATTGCTTTGGTAGTCGCGTTAATTAGTACTGTCTCTTTAGTACTCATCATTAGGCTACTTTAGTTGAGTAGCATATTGGCTCTACAGGCATTATCCTGAAATTCAAAAGCCATGGCCATCATGTGAACACTTTAATGTAAATTCACTTTATTTGTTCCTCTTTCCATAAATAATATTTTTTTTTGTAAGTGATTACTCCTTAACCCATTAATTACAATTAATTTATTCATTATTCCTTTCATTGAATATTGTTATTCTTATTAATATATTGACTGAGAATATTACTTACCATAGGCTACAGAGAAATTTGAGTAAAGGCTCTTTTTTGGTTGGCACAACATTTTAATTCAGATAACTATCTTATTGTCATTCAAGTCAACAATAGTTGAGTTATTACGTTAACAATATCATATATCAAATAAATAAGGAATGTTTTCTAACACAATAAGTTGAACATGACATTTGATACCACTACGAACTACATACTAAATGGAGTAAAGTTATCACCAAAAATGGAATGTGACACTATTTGTTAGGTGATGTGTTTGTAACTTCACTGTAAATTATACTGAACTGCATTCTGTTAGTAGTAATCTATTCTTTAGTAGTATTAGTAAGTAGTCTGCAATTCCTACTCATCATTGTAACTAGAAGTCGTTAACTTTAGACAGAAATTTTGAGTCATCATTCTCGAAATTTCACTATGGAGAAAATCCCCCAGCCAGTAGCAGTGAACCAGTGATTCCAAAGAATATTTCTGATGAAAATGTCTTCTCTTCACAAAAATGGAATTTTGAATTTCTGAATATTTGAAAATGTGTATTCTCCAATAAATAACCAACGTCCTGTTTTAAAGCATGTTAAATTGTATCAATCATTCTGTTTCGTATTGTCAATAGCTTCATCAATTATTTCATTGCTTTTTTATTGTTTTCTATAGAATAGCACTTACTTTTTGTTTGTTTTTAGGGTGATTGTTCTGGGGATTACAAGCGCCTATTGCTGGCTTTGGTCTCGTAAGCGCTGTGAATGAGCTTTTTATGTGGGGTTGGAAAACTGTCTCCGAGACACGAACTTTCAAGTTTATTGCACAAGTTAGCCTACTCACCATATTTTCCATTACATTTTTGTCTATTCGTGTATATAACTTTCAATCATAGAAATCTCTAATATAATTATATGTTTGTAATTTATTCACTATTTGTTGAAGAAATATTGAACATCAAAGATGTTTTTACAAAAAGATAAATTCTATATTTTTATTGTTTGTTTTTATTTTATCCCCAACTTCAGTTTCTATTTCAATAATAAATTCAGCCAAGAATAATTTCAATTTTTTATTCTTCTCAAGGATATGTTCGATGCACAACATTCAATATTCGACTTTTAAGACAAGTCTTTAAGACATTCACTTGAATTTAATCTATTATCATTTTATGAATCCACTTTTATCCACTTTTCAATCTTCGTTCTTACACCCAATATTTCAATTATTTACTGCACGATATTATCAAATTTACAGCACATTTAAAATTATACATTTATTTCTGAAGATTTATTTGATTTTTAATTTTTTCTTGTTCCCAGAGCGATTGTACATCGGATTTCAAAAACATTCTCCTCGCACTTGTTGGCTGAAGTAATAATTTTTGTTCTTTCAATCATATTTAGTCCAGTAGAATATCGTAGAATATCTATTGTTCTCATTCTCAACTATTTCAATGTTATTATATTGTTCTCAGAACGACCTCACTTCTGACTTCAAAGGTTTTCTAGTCGCACTGGTTGGATAAACTGTGAAGTTTTACGCATTATCTCACATAATATCCTATTAGTAGAAATCCTATATGTATTAGTTGTGATCTATAAACTTATTCTTATTCAGTATTATGTAATTTGAAAATGTTTAGTATTGATGTCTATATCGATGTTGAATTAATAACAGTTTTGCTTCATTTCGTACATTGCCTTAGGTTGGGTGATCTGTCGTAGAACATTGTGGCTTGAAGCGTATATTCTACTCAAAACTTTATTGGAAACCCTTTCCATATATTATATTGATTCAATATTATAAATATTATCCTTATATATCATCTTCATACCAAAGTTGCATTGTGTTCCTCAAGGCAGCGATAATAGGGTCTTAAATTGTAATGATTTCTTGTTGATGGGTTCCACTGAAACAAAATCTAATCGATTCCTTGCAGTTGTTCCTATAATCTGCACTACTTTAAATAAGTTAGTGGTTGGATCTTATCCAGCTTGACTTAAATTTAATTTATTGTGAGGAGCAGTAATGCATTACATCACAATATACCAAAATTCTACTACCATTCAGTAATTGAGATAGAACAAATTAGACATAGGGAATATTCAAATATTGGCTCTCAAATCATTCTGTCAAATTTTCTCCCTTTTAAAGAACCCCGTATTTTTTAAAGTTCCAGAAACATGATACACTACTCCCAATACAAGAACTATTTTACTGAAAACATTTCCGGAAGCTGAGTTTCATTAGAGTTCCAATTCAACATTGCCTGCTTTGGTTCAGTATTATCGTATTATTTTCTTTTTGGCTGTGGTGATGCCCACATGAGCTCTTAGCTCGTGCGTAGGTAATGGGAAGGATGATGATGAGAGTATTACCAGATCCTTTTACTCCCGATTTGATTATGAATTGCCTGAATCGTAGAGACTGGAAACTCATAAAATAATTAACGAAAGACTAAAATCAGATCTATTTGTTGCCAGCACAGTATAATAGGTGCCTTATCTTCAGAATAGAAACATAATTTAAAAATTAGAAATATGATTTCAACAAATTTTATCTAGTTTATTTTTTACAAATATATTTTTATAGAAGTGGTTTTATACTTTATTTTTTTATTCAAATCTATTTTTAGAATATCAAAACTAAATGTGCGCAATGCTTCTCTTGTTGTTTATCAATGTCAATTATTGTTTTTTATAAAATTTATTTATTGTTATGAGTGCGCACAAGGTGAATGCAAACTACATGGTCATAAAACTCAGCCTTTCTTTTGAATTGCAATATAAGAACAAAGTAAAAGCTCAATGATACCGGTACTATAAACGCTCGATATCATGCTTTCCTCGATTCAAATGTTGCAGATTTTTGACCTTGAAGCATGCATTCATGAGGCAATGACTTTCCAAAGAAGTTGATTGAAAAAAGGTATATTATATAAAACGTAGATTATACTATAGTGTTAGTTTATTAATCCTAATTCAACCTATTCTTATTGATATTCTAATGTTTTTATGAAAGACAGACAAATATACTGACTGTTCTCAATCATAAATGTGATGTATTTATTTCGATCCATTTTAATCCTCTTGAATGTTAACAATTTATCAATCCATTTGTTATTATTCTGGATTCTCATTAATCCGTTTTTCACATGTTCATCTTATTTTTATCGCTTGAAGTTCTCTTCGGAATCGTATGAGGTGAATTGAAACGTCTTGTGCGTGTTTATGATGAATTTAATGTATTTTTATAAAAAATATATTCAATAATAATCCTTGTTCCAATAATATATCCTAGATTACCAAAACAATAAACATAAAACTATTGTTACAAAAGGTATATAACATGAAATACAAATACAGTATAACAATATAATAAAACAGCTCTAATCTATCATTTTTTTGAACATTTTTGGTGAAAATTATTTGAAAACTAAATCTTTTTATGTTCTTCTTGGAAAATTATCACATCAAGTTATCTATTTACGAAAATTTCAACTATCTTTTGAGTTAAAATCTTTAAATCAACTATTTTCTGTTCTTTATTATGAACTATTATGTGAAACAAGCTACGTTTTTCATAGTCGATATAAATTTATGTTTTATGAATAACATTAAATTCTATGATGAATTTTATATTGTATTCAAGGAGATACCGTGGTAACTTAATTACCACCTTCTATTCTAGAAATCAATGTTGATAAAAGGGTCTTCCCTATTGCGAAGATGGTAAAAATGTTAGCATTTAAATATTTTTTGAATTGATTTTTGAATCGATGACAACATGCAAGTGAAATAATTAAATAGGCCTACGAATAGTTAACATTACATAAAAAATTGAAAAATTCAATTCCTAGAAAATAAGCTGTAAATTTTTTCTCAGCAATGTGCTTAATTGATAGTAACGAATACGGTAATAGTAATTATTCATTACGAATACATTACTAAGTGAATTATTCATAAAAAAGTGTGCAGACACAATCTAACATGAATCTTATATACTATTGGAATACATCAATATTACGGTGGAATACACTCTACAGCATAATAATCAGGCAGCCAGAGCTATCAATAACTTCTTCATTTCAGCAGTGCAATCGTTCTGTAAAATGAAATTCATTAATAATTATTTTCATCATTCAAACTTGTAGCTTTTGATTTTATTAAAACATGCTCAGCATATGCTCTCGGCCATTGAACTCTGTAAACGCTTATCTAATATTATCGTCAGCAAATCAAGGCATAAGACGAGTAGCAGAATATTATATAGTTTTTGATTCAATATTGATGGATGCTAATCAATACAATGGTAATCACAAAATATTTCCCTAATTTAGTAGACTATAACTCTAAGCTAAATGCTAGAGTTTAAAGGAGAAGGAAACAACTTGTGTTATGTTTTCTCATTCTTATGTTGCTTTCAGAGAGCAACAAGTACGGTGCAGTACTTAAAATAAGCTAAAGTCTCCAACTAGTGATACTTTTAAAACTCATAAATAAATGTTTGAAACTAAATTGTCTTTTGCAGGTTTTATAGATCTTCTACAATTTGTGGGTTTATCAGACTCTTTTTTCATTTTCATGTACCGGGTTATCATAAAAGAATGGTGCGGTTTCAAAAGAATTGGTGCGATTTTCTGACAAACATTTGACGCGAATCAGTTCAAGATTCCTGTCTAATTTAGGCGGTTCGGCTTGAACACTGGTTTCCATAAAAATTCAATCTTCACACCATTCTTTTATGATAACTCTGTATTTGGTATTTGCAAACCGAGGCATTTCTTTACACAATCATTTCCTACTATTTTTTATTTAAAAAATCTTATTGATCTATCAATCTTGAGGGTAGATTGATATAATTAGGAAAATATTACTATCCCAAATAAAAATAAATAATTCATTTCTCTGCAGAAAAGTCTATCCTTCAAATAATACCATCGTGGAAAAGTGCATCTTGAGAGCTTACAACGAATTTCGATATAGATTTCAACTTTTATACAATACACTGCACTGGAGTAAGTTATAGTTCTGTATTATAAGTAAGAGTCCATTCATTCTATTTCGTTCTAGAGAAGCATTCCAGTCATGTTTAAATTGCCTTGACAAATGTTTGGATTATTGTAGCGCACAGAGTGGCATGCAAGCTGTAGAGAGGAGCCAGAGAACCCATGCAATCGTTGGAAGAGAGTGAGAGGTGGGTAGGAATTTAAGTGGAACCCAGCAAGCGACAGCTGCAGCTGCAGCAGCTGTCAGTGCAGGCAGTAGCAGCGCGCTGAATTACGAGGCCACTGCGATTAGTATTCTCTTGTAGTCACCAGAACAGTCATTCTACAACAAATAAGCCACAGCTATCAAGAGTTTCTTGTAGTCTCCAGTACAGTCATTCTAAAACAGACAGAATAATGAATTCTGTGAACTTTTCTCTTGGAAATATTGAAGAACTCCTAACTATACTAACAAATGACAAATCTAAATAATTTTATAATTGCTCAAAGAATAACTATGTTTAAATACTGAAGCTGCCTCCCTTCTCTATAGAAATTATTTCCTAGTTACAGAATTCGAAGATAAGCTTCCTTTTACTATCCTGTCCATTGTTATAGGCTCTAAGTTGGCAAGTTTGGTTACAGAAAATATTATTCTTGATAAATTCCACATCCTGGGTTGATATTCATCTGAGCGGCAAAAGGTAGCGTGAATTATGGGATCGTCAGTCACTCAATTCTATATCTCAAATCTATACACATCACACAATTCTCAAATAGATTGATTGATTTCAATTTCATGTTTCACTCTGTATATCAAGTATACAGAGAACAGAGTCTTTCCAATACTGTAGAGTCAAGTATTAGAATTATTTTAGAAGTATCAAGTATTTTAGGTGAGACTTGTGACTTCTCTAAGCGGAAAGAAAGTTTTTTGTTGGAAGAAAATTAGAGTATTAACAGTAAAGATTTATACTGGTATATAGTAAGTACTATGACTATAAACTGATGAATGTTGAGTTACTCACCGCAATTCGCTCTTCCAACATAATGTTGTACAGTTTGTAATATTCTTGTTTGATGTCACCAAGATCGATCTCTGAGCGGCCGACAACTATTCTGATGAGAGTTTTGTCGTCTGTGCCAGCTCCACTCATGGCTGCTTCAAGGCGCTCAGCAAAGTACTTTGGTTTGTTCTTGACACTCTTGACTGAAAATTTAACAAATTCATTATAAATTTAGTTCAAATTATCAAATTCGCTTATTATTTTTATTTATTCAACAATTCAAATAGATTTTATCAACAATATTAATAATTACTGTACACATGAGTACTGTACCATAAAAAATTATCAGTTTACAATGAATATTCCCCACAAAGACAGTCTGAGTGTGGGGAATGAGTTCATTCACGCAATTATTATAAAAATTTGTATATTGGTCAGTACAACAATTTTCAATGCAATACTATTTGAATTATCAGTATTAATAATATTTTTTAATACTACTATACGTTGAACAGTAAAATAATAAGCTTACAAATTATAGCATCATCTCATGTCTTAATTTGGATTTGAAAATCATCTCGGCAACGTCAACTTTTATATTTAATATAATTATTGTCAACGGCTCATTCACAGAAACTTGATCTTTGAAAATTATAACTTTTCTATTCAAACTAGGAGCGTTAGGTCTTCAAATATAAATGTGTCTTGAGGGGCACAATGAATTTCAATTGGCTTTATTAAACTTAAAGCCGTATATAGACTGTATGTTCTACTTACTAAGAGCAAGATAGCCACTCTCGAGGCTTCCCTCCAACTCTGACTTGACCGCGTCCTCGATGTCCCGCCCAGATTGCTTCTCGTACTCCTGGAAGATTCTTCGCAGTTGAGCGTAAGACGAACTCACTAGGATGGAGTTGAACACTGACTCATCAGTTCCCCATTGACCTTCACCTATTGAAAAAAGAAAACAATGCCATGAACTCATTATTTTAGTAGAGGATTACTAACTCTTACCTGCGCACAGGATTGTTCCTTGCAGGTAAATAGATTAGTAATTTTTTGAACATTTGTTTTGCGATTATTATTTGAAAATCTGAATAAAAGTTATTTGATTTGATTGATTGATTACTATCCTCTTGGTAATAATCGTAGTTTATAAAAAAAAAATACCAGTTGAATTTACAATTTAGTATATTTGGTTTTCACAAGTATTGTATTAATTAGTTTTGCTAACCAATGAATAAATGTCCCCATAGTTTCTTTATCTATCAATAAATAAGTTGAACTCCCAATAACTTTGGTAAAACACTTTATTGCACCAACTTTTATTTTATTTTTTTTTAATTGCGACCTAATAATTAATAGTTCAAAGTAAATTTCGTTAATCTGGGCTCTACTACAAACAATTCAATAATATTTCACAAACTTATTTTTGTGGTAAATACGATTATGAGGCCTTCTTCTAGATAGAATTAAGCTGATAATTTCAATGACAAATTTTTATGTCGTAATACAAACATGTTTTATACCGTACTTCAAGAAAACTTTTAATTTCAACACAACTTGTACATTAGGAATCGCTCAAATTGAACGCATTCATAGTTCTGGGGTAAGAAAATCTGATTATTGTGTAACGAACCTGCAGAAATAAGTGCTTCAGCATCGGAGGCAGCTTGGTCATCCACTACATCGTTTTCATCTCGATTCGCCTGTAAAAAACAATACTGTATTAATTATTACGGCACGGTATGGGTCAAATTGGACAAGAGGAAATTTCAGTCTTTTTTAGATTTTACGTGATCAAATAAATCTCTTTGTTCTAGTCTTCATCTCCAATTGAAGATTATTCATTACCTAATTATATGTCATTAATTACGTTATTATGTCATCATATTAAAGTAAAATATTAAAACGTTATTATAACGACAAAGGGAGCAAACGAGAGCCTCCAAGATCGCAATAGAAATTGAACAAAACAAGAAAAGCTCTTGAGGAAAATCACTTTTCCGTAACCAAAACAATTAATTTCAATCACAAACATTCTGGCCTCCTTCCAAGTTCCAACTACAGCATCAGGATACCGGGACATGCTGAGCTATAAACAGGCTTTTCAGCAAAGTACAATACCGTATTCATTTCAGTGCTGTTATCTAGAATAATTGATAATAAAAATATCAACTAACTCAATAATTGATTGTCCTTGAATTTTTCCAATTATTAAACTGCAAATTATCTTACCATGCAAATAGAGACAAGCAGTCTTTTGAAATGTCCTGATGTATCGCCTTTCAAATCATCTTCCATATTTGAGTCGTACACTAGAAAACAAAACCATTTATCAAATTACATAACAGGTTACATCATATATAACCCAAGTTCATTATTTTCTAGTAAGAATTTTTCTAGTGGAGAATGGAATTGATTCAAATTTAAAGTTTTTGAACTTTTTAATGGACTAACAATAAATAGTTATTTTAATCATCAGAAACAAAATGATTGAAATGAAGATTCAACTCTCAATCTGTGTTAGGAAATAAGACAACATTGAAATTCGAATGTGCGCGTGAATTTGAAAAAATGGTATGAATAAGAAATTTTTGATAACTCCAAAGTAGCAATTTTCATGTTATGATTATGGTACAGAGCGTGCCATCCAAATTGGCGTCTAGGGGAGGCTGTGCGAGAGAGATGGATAATCTCTCCCACCACGCTTCCCCTCCAGCCGCTAAGGCTAGTACAGTCAGTGAAGCAAATAACATCATAGTACTGCTAGGTAACCGAAGCGAATATGCATTTTTTCTATAAAGCTGAGTTTGTCAGCTGAATGAACTTTTGAAATTTTCTATACCGCGAGTCAGCAGGCACTGTAGTGGGAGAAAGCGATCAACGCGCATGCTCCAGTGAGAGGCCAATTTGGATGGCACGCTCTGTATGTAGAGGTTTCTACAAACCTTGCTGCTAGGTAACCGAAGCGAATATGAATTTTTTTATAAAGCTGAGTTTGCCAGCTGAATGAACTTATGAAATTTACTGTACCGCGAGTCAGCAGGCACTGTAGTGGGAGAAAGCGATCAACGCGCATGCTCCAGTGAGACGCCAATTTGGATGGCACGCTCTGTATCTTTAAGAACCAAACTATGATACAGTTCAGTATTTTGCATATTCCCAACACACACCAAAAAGAAGGGTCTTTGGATGTACATTGATTAATATTATCATAATTTGAATGAATAGAATCAATAAAATGGATGAATGGATGAAATAGAACTCCACTCACGTTTCTTGTACGTGGCTGCAATAGTTTTTATTCCATAATTGCTGAGCGTGCAGAGAATTTCAACCAAAGCGTCTTCGTCTGTTCCAACTCCAGAAATAGCGTCATGGATCTCTTTGGCATAAAAATCAGGCAGAGGAGTGAGCAAAGCAACAATTGCATCCTCAAAGTTTCCTCCCAGCTCACTTTTCAGTTCTTTTATCAGGTCCTGAAAAAGAAAATTCAAAATTACCCAAATTATTGATATTAAATTTAAAATACTGTAATGTGATTGTTGTCACTCTTATTATATTTTACCATCAAAATAACCATTAAAAGTTCTGGTTCAACTGCCTAGATTTCAACTGCCTATATGCATAGGTTTGATAATGGAATAATTCGAATCTATGCTCCCACCAGTTACATTAGTTTTCAGGTCAAGGCAGAGTCATTAAATATGCTGCAGTTTCCGAGTCACATTGAAATAACTGTTATATTAGTGTGAGATAAAGGTCAAAATTTTATGAATGACTCATGAATAAGAGCAACAATAAAAGGTCAACTCGAGAGAATAGAAGCCAGCGGCAGAAAAAGTCGATTACTGATACAATAATAGAGGAATTCACTTCATAAACTATTTATGTTGATGAAAAGGTTAGGGACCAAAAGGTTTTCCCTAAAAAACAAAGGGCGAAGGGCCTCTCATAGAGTTAGATTTGGAAAAATTAAGGTGAAAACTGAAAATAATTTACCTACTCTTAATGATGAACCTCATTTTTCATTCTCAACTTTGTATTAAAATTCCAAAATATTTTTATTCCATTTTTATTAAATTCAATCCCATTCCCCTAATGTGTTTGTTCAAATTCCTTATTTGATGAAATACATCAATTATTGATCATTATCTTAATTTATCATTATACGGTACTGTACCTAATCATTTGTGATAAAATGCATTTCAATCATTAAAGATGTTCATGAATCTATCTCTGCTGATGAAAATTAATATTTCTACTTCTTTATTTTTTAAAGGAGCGAAAACCAGAAAGAACCAGACTATAGAATATAGTATAGTCTCGCTTCCCGTTATCTTATTGCTTTATTGAATGGCGCCTATTTCAATGTAATTTAGTTTTAAAAACTACTTGCCAAATTGTTTAGAAATGGAGATGGCGATAATTTGAGCCGTTTGAAACTGCAATATTATTCTAAAAATTATGTTTTCAAAATGGAAGTAAATGTGTTAATGCGAGCTTCACTATAATTATAGCCTAATATATTATAATCACAATCTTTCAACCGAAAGTGCTGAAATCTTTCAACGTATAATGCTGAAGTTTTTTTTACAGCGTTGGAAATTGCTTAGTATTAAATCATATACTACTTCTTAGTATTATCATATATACATTAAACATGAAGTGCTGAAGTCTTTTTACAGCGTTGGAAATTGCTTAGTACCTGTTATCATAGAGTATTATCGTTAAGCCTACTTGTTTAATGCTCTCATGTCTGGTACAACTTGAAAATCGCCTTGATTAACTACTGTATCTCTATCAGTTGGAGGGGAACAAAAATATTCAATAGGATGTTTTTTACCCCTCTTCATCACTAGAAGGTTACCTAAAGGGGATACCTCATTGCAAATTTCCGGCACTGCTTGGATATTTATTCAAATATCAAAGCATTTGAATAAATACTAATCAGTGCCGTTACTGGAAATCTTCCCTTTGACAAGATTTTTGTATTTTGTTTAAATACTTGAATACCTTCGATTTTCAATAATGTTTTCAGTAAAATACAATAAATACGGTACAGTATGCACTGTATAGCTATCAGATAATCATGATAATAATTTTGCTTTAACTTATCTTATAATATCTTTATTATCCATCTTCTAACTTCAACTTAATCTTATAATATTC
This sequence comes from Laodelphax striatellus, assembly GCA_017141395.1. NCBI lineage: Eukaryota > Metazoa > Arthropoda > Insecta > Hemiptera > Delphacidae > Laodelphax > Laodelphax striatellus. The sequence continues at coordinate 24,930,004 of CM029534.1, forward strand.
CTAATATCAATCCTCAATTCATTTTGAAACATAACATGTTTATCACCATACTGTTGAGAAAAATCCACTAGGTTACTGACTCCAATGTTCTACGCCTGGAATGCAGGGGATATGCAGCACGCCCAACATTCCCTGTGAGGGAAAACACAATATATGACTGATCGTCCATTATTCCAAGTCCTATCCTTCATTACTGCTGACTTTCCGTGAATATTGTGTTGTCGATTCACATCACAATATTATCAATACGTTTCTCAATATTATCTAGAATTTTTAATATTATTAATGCTGTTCACTCAGAAAGCAATAGCTAATAATTACACATTTCAATATTAATCAATCACCTTTCCGTAAAGGGTCTTGAATGTCTCGGCGATTTCCAGTCTCTGTGTGATGCTTCTTCTGCCAAGAATATCGACAATGGCCTGTTCATCAGTGCCCAGTCCTTTCATGGCCGCCCTCAAAATGTCGGCGTCCTCTTTCGGGTCGAATGGATCGGCGGGGAAAACCGTGATCGAGCACTAAAAAGTAATAACAAAAACTGATTAGTTTTTAGAACGGAATTATTGCGAGAAATGTATAAATAGCTAGCTATGAAAAGTAATCTATCAATATAATATGGATGACCTAAATTAATAAAACATTGTCTTAAAGTTGGTCCTAATTGTGTTGAAACACAATTTTACACGATGTGATTTGACAGAAACCACATTTTGTCAATGTGCCAATTCGACCCAAATCACATTCAGTAAACGTATACGAATAGTACAACATTATGAGTGCAAAACCTATACAGTCAAGATAAAATTCATATTGATAAAAATTTGATCATGTAACACATCACAACACATCGGTAACACAATTCAGTTTTCTAAATCTATTTTTGTTTTATGGAAATTGATTTTACAGACATATTCTTCACATGAAGGCTAATGAGAGTATGAAATTATTTCGGAGAGAGATTGAATGGGAATTAATTTAATGTTAGATTTCTGTTAAAAAATTTTGTCACAGAGAATGAAATCTCTGTGCTCATAACAAAAAGCTTGGCGATCTTACATAAGCCTGGCGTCTATACTGTATAGATAAAGTCATCTTTCTCACAGTATATTGCAACACACTCATTACCTATTCCTCCCAATGAAGTCCACTTCTTCTACCATGCTTAGTAACACTGTTAGCCTTGAATGAAATGCGTTGCAAATAATTGTTTTCCTATCTCTCGCCAGCAGCTGAACATATAAATCTATTTATAGCTCCAAAATAATATATTGAGAATTCCAAGATTTGGTGGGAAATTGCGTTGATGGAACCTATGTGAAACATATTGATGTAGTATGTGAAACCTATTCTTAAGTGTAAGGGTATCTCCACCAATAAAAAGCCATACAAACATTTTTTTTTATTTGATTGAAAAAGTGAATAAATTTAGGTTTTTAGATTGTAAAAGTGAACTTTGAAGAAGAGGTTTGATTGGGTATTCAATTAATAGATGGCGCAGGTATCAAAAGGGTAATATCATCATCATTGTTATTAACGCGTCATTCTTATTATTAGAAATCGATATTCCATATAGGAATTTCTAATGTGATCATCAATATTAATGTATAGCAATGAGGATGATGAAAAGACATTCAAGTGCCAATTTAAATAATGCAACTTTATTTTGCCAACAGCGAGCTGAAAGCTACACACAATAGCTTTTAGTCATTGATTATAGAGGTCCATCTGGGTCACAGGCTGGGCGTGCCCAAGCAACAACTACAAAGAAGAATTTGTGATGTGATGAACAGAATAGGGAACTGTCTTATTTAGAATGGAAAGATCGTAGGAAACTCGAACATGATTAGCACATATCTTTAAAAATAAAATAAAATATAAAGTAAATCTTTAAATATAAAGTAAAATCTTTTATATTTTCAATCTTTTTTCCTCTGTCCATGGGCCGTGACACTTATATTACCTACGTTACCTTCTTATTCACCTTCTATCTACTGTACCTAATAAGAATAGAAATTACTTTCATAGAAAAATTGCTAAGAAATGAAAGGCATTTGATGACTAACTTTAGATGATCTTCATGATGATGACTAAGTCACAGTTTTTTGACTCATCATGTAAACAGTCACCGATGAATTATCTACATGAAATTTATTATTATCTGATATTTCTTAGAATATTAGAAATGAAGTTTACAGAGTTTCTCATCACCTTTCTATGCCAATAGGTAATTCTTTCCTCAAGTCGTCAAATACTAAATTTAGACGACATATGCATTGATAATGAAAGAATGAGTTACGCGTATTAGTCTTGAATGCTTAAAATTAAATTCTAGGATTCTCGTCCTCCATAAGACGATAAAATTTGAAATTTAACTCGAGAGTTATCTCTTGTACGCGTCAGGAAGACTTCAAATCAGACTTTCAATACTAGTGGAGAAAGATTGGGATTAATAGACTATGTTCGATTTTTCAGTACTTTTACTTAGCAATCCAACCTAGTAATGATGTAATGAAAAATTCTAACAGATGGAGCCAAAATGGGGGTTTTTCATTTGTGACACAATTAAAATAATAATTTGTTTTAAGAAATAATTTAAACTGCACATACAGGACCGCTAACCTCTGTTTTGGCGCAAAATGCATCAAAATTCGACCATTACTCAAACCTTCACACGGACTGGCATTAGCTGTTATGCAAAAGTATTTTAATAAATACCGTAACTCTTTAAATAAGGATTTGTAGAGAATGGGTACGGATAGTAGCTTATTAGATCATATGATTGTCTACTCTATACAAACAAATAGTCCAATGCACACCAGTCTCTCCCTGCCTCCTGAACGTCTACTGGAATCGTAGAATCCAGCCATAAGCGTGATACTGGTATGAGTCTTAATCCGCAATCCCCAACTTCAAAGAAGGTGATTCTTCCTCATTCAAGCCGTCATCATTCCTAACCACGGCATGGTCTTGAGAGCTTACAACATTTTTGGAATCTCCGAAATAGAGGGGATAGCAGAATGTAGCAAGATGTGCAGAAATAGAATCAAACGACTGACCAAAAAAAGTACAGCAAACATCCACAAACTGATCTTTGACGTTTGAGATTTATTAAACAAACCATACCAATACTTTAAACTTGGGTTAATGATCTTGGCGGTTAAGATGTTCCACTGATCATTCTTTCTCTCTCTCACACACTCACTCACTCTCTTTTTCTCTTACTCCATTCTCTTTTTTCTTTATTAAGGCTATCTTTCTTCTCGAAGTTGACAGTTTTATCAACTAAACTTATTGTCAAAATGTATTTGAAGTATTTATCTAAGTTACTGGCTCATCCACTCAAGCTATATTACTGCACTCAATACATCTCACTTACTCATACATGGTTTGGAACTGGAACCCACCTAAATACTCAAGTACATTCATCTCTCATCATCAACATCATCATCATCATTCTGCCTATTATCGAAGCACAAGTTTAGGATTCACACACATCCGACGCGGCTCCGACCCGGCGTCAGCCATACGTTCTACCATAGCCTCCTCTAATAATGTATTAGAGGAGGCTATGGTTCTACGCATGCGTTGGAGCCGCGTCGGATGTGTGTGAATATACATTAATATGGGCACCGGTATCTCCCTCAGCGTAAAAAGGTACCGGTACTCATTTTTGCATCCAAGGATCAAACAGATAACTGGAGGAATTAGCAACCCATTGAAACGCACGCTAACCAAATTTTATATTATTTATTCTAATTTCTTCCAAAGTATCTATCTTAATTGAACTGGTTTGATTGAATATAGCAAGATTAGTGTGTAAAAACCGTCATATTTACAACAGTAGGCCCAACGCACGGTTATGCTTATCGGACATTTCGAGGCGCTGAGCCCCATCATCAGTTTACAAGGAGTAACGCATCCGAAAAGCATAACTGTGAGTACTGTTGTAAGTGTGAAGGTTTATACACACAAATCTTACGTGGTAATTTTATTTAAAGTTAAAAATGAAAAATATGAAGTCATGTCAATATCAATTAATGGTAATCTACAAATCAACATAAAATAGTATTTGTTTATATTGTAGACTGTAGTATTGTAGACTATCGGTTCAACAACAATAAAAATAACATACACCGTACCAAAGTGTATGCCTAATTGAAACCATTTTGTATGAAGAATACTTTTTGAGAAACCAAAAAGTATTCATTACAAAAAATATGTCTGAAAAAAATTATTTTATTCGTATTGCCACCGAGCAGACTAAGATGTTGGTATATAAATAACCGCATGAAACCGCATGAACAAGAACAGGAAATTTCACATTTCACTATTTCAGTTTGATTTGTATTAATACCGTCAGATCATCTGAACAGATCGAATCTAGAAAGAATTTAAGTATACTCGTTCAAGATTCACCTCTCTTAAAAGAGGATTCAGATTTAAAGAGTAAAAAAATACAATTGATTAAATACGTCAAATATATTGTACTATAAAATAATATCATTAAACATACTCTAGAAAGATATTCAAGATTCACCTCTCTTAAAGAGGATTTAAGTTTAAAGAGTAGTTAATTGATCAAATACTTATGTTCTCTACTGTTACGGTACTGTAAACATCACCGAACTTACTTTTGTGGGATAGAAGTTTTCCATCTTGATACTGATGACGTGATAATCCAAAAGCACAGAACACTGTTCACAACAATCACTGGCAAAGGCTGACTGCAGACTGAGCGCAGCGGCGGGAGCGTCGGCGTAGGTAAAGCGAGCGGCAGAGGCGACTTTGTACGACGATCGGACTGCTCACGGAATCGCACGAATGACGGAGTGGCTGATCGTGGATGATGATGCTAGAGCGCCAAGCGGAAATCCATGACTATTTGGTGGGTGAGTCATTCAATGCAAGCCTCTCTCTCACAATCATCATCATCATACTATCACTGTCTACGTTTTCACCAATGCTTCTTCACACCAGTGGCGTCATTTCACCAAAACCTTGGGGGGGGGGCAAACACCGGGGGGGGGGGTGTTTGCTGGATAAAATGCTCATTTGTACATTAGCTAGTACAGCATATTTTCTGTAACCCAGGAATCAGGGGGGGGGGGCAAATCCCCCCCCCCCTGCCCTCCCCAAATGACGCCCCTGCTTCACACACTCACTCTCTCCTTGGTTCTTCTCCTCTGATATTTACTATCGCACTCTAGTGCTCTCTCATTTTTATCTCTTACCAACGCTTGTGTCTCACCAGCGCCTCTCATTTCTAATCTCTCTCTCAGTTTGCTCATAGTTCTGCATTCTTGTACGGTAACATCATCGACCACTATGGAAGTACATCAGCATCTCTCTCGCTGCAAGGCCACGTCTCGGAGCTTGAAACAGGCTGACTGTCCCATGCTCCCATCATCTACAACACAATTCAAGGCCACTTTTTCAACTACTCACCCAATTCCCACTATTTCATTACTCAGTCGCATTAGATCATTACATAAAAGATACAGAGAGGCGTTTTTCTCAGTCAGGTCAGCTTGTCCTTGCTTCGTTTTTGTACAGGCGTTTTTGTATAATTTAAACTCAACACTAGCACTAGAGGCCTACTCCTCCCGGAGGAAGTTTAGCATGTTCAAGCTTGGCACTTATAGAAGACTGCGTGCTGTAAACAATCCAAAACGTTTGTATATTGTCCAAGCTAAATGCAATGATTGCTCGCGTGTGCGAGTGAAAAGGCGTCTAGAAATTTTCTCCTGCTTCCTCAACTGTCTGAACTTTACTTTTAGCCTGGATCCTCTATGTAGGCCTATATAGTACTATGTTCAAAACTTTCTCAAACCTTCATTTTCGTGACTATTCAATCTTTCTCCAGTGGTCTGTTCTGAGAAGGAGTTGCCCAGACTGTCCAATTTGCAATCAAATACCAGCTTCGCTGGCGCTTGAATCCGCTATCTTCCAACGATTAGGTGTGGGTGGCATGATGATGAGGAGGGAAGATAGAATACATTTTTTTTAAAGGAATGTTGGGTCAAGAAAGAGAAAGACAATCACGAGACATGTCTTGAAACGTGTCTTCCTGGAGGAAATGGTAAAGAGGAAAACCGGAAATGAACTCCCACTTGCTGCGGGTTGAAGTTTGAAGAGACCAAAAAGAACATGGGTGGATGACTGTATGTGTATGATAGCTCTTGACCTGAGTCACAGTATAGGAGCGCCTATATTCCTATGAAATATACGATGCGTGTTTTTAGTATTATGAATCTATGATGCGAGAGTGGGTGCTATTTGGTTGTTGTAATATTGTAAAAATAGCCATTCTGTAACTGTAAGTTTGGCGTGAGTTTGTCGTTGAGTGGTGAGAATGAATGAGAATGTGAATGAGGTGTGGTTTTGAATGAGACAATTAACAAAAGGTGCATAATTATTACATACCTAAAAATGATTGATATCTAAAAATTGGTTTCTATCATTTTCTCAATCTTCAAGATTTATTCATCAATAAAATTCAGTTCGAAGTTCAATAGCTAAGGGGTGTTTCAAAAAGCAAGCACCTCAAAGTATAAGGTAGAATATTGTCCTGGAACTATTTTTATAGAATATAATCCTGGGACCAGTCCGGGAATTCCGAGATTGATATTGGAGAATCCCGAAATCCCAGGATTGAAAATCAGGCCCGGGATTGACATCCCTAATCATTTACATATAACATATATTGCCATTCCATAATACTTGTATAAGACGAATATTCTCCATACAATTTTCAAAGCTATCATGAAAAATCCTCGAAAGATTCGATTATCATGAAAAATATTTTCATAAATTTAGGACTACTGATTTTTTATTGAATTAACATTTAAGATACCTTAAAGATTATAATAAACTTTTGTAATATGTTGATAAGTCCATCAAATGCACCTAATTGAACTTCATATGCAGGATTTTATTCGAGTAGTCATTCATGCTACAAAATTCCACATATTAGCAAAAAATATTCCATTTCAGCAGTGGAAATTCTAACATTGAGAGTGTTTCAGTAGTTTTGGATTCAGCTCTTACGTTATGACCTATTATATAATTATAGGGTATACGGTATGTTAGCAATCCTTTGCGACATTATTACTTATATGATATACAATTATTGCTTGCAATTTCTATTTTTGTAATGTGTTGAGATGAGACCATTCTCTTGTTTCGTCGGCTTATCGTATTATTATCGTATTGAATTTCAACTACCTTCCGATCCTGATATACAGGAAAAAGAAAATTTATTTCCAATTGAAATCCTATACTTGAGATGGATTTTAGTCATAAATTTAAGTTTTTTGAACGTGCACAGACATTCCAATCATCAATGATGCAACAGCTAACAAACTGATGATGAATAATTCCTGTTGAATTTTCTAGAGAAGAAAATAAATAAATTCAATTCACTTTATTTATAATTCATAATATTTTATTATTCGATTTCCAAAATTTATGCATGTTGCAAGCGAAAAATCTTGGTACTACTGTATTTGCAAAGCAAATCTGCTGTGTACAAAAGTGATTATCTTACCCTGATGAATGAAACTATAGTGTTGGTGAGAAAAATGGTATTATTATCATGGAAAAATATACATATATACAGTACCTACTTCTTTCAAATATTAATATAGTTAACATCAAAATCATTCTTCTTTCAAAATTTTGCAATTGGGACTTTATATTATTTTTTCATATTCTACTACTAACTATAAACTGTATTTCAACTGAAGCTTGTTTAAATGACTTCACCATGATTAATTTAGAAAACACATATAGAGCCAGTATCTGATATTACATCATTGATGTAACGTATATGAAATCACAAGATTTCCAAACGTGAACATTCAATCCCAAATCAACTTTTGGTTCTAGAGAGAAAATTTGGAGCAGATAATATACAACGGGCAAAATTTTGATTTTTTAATTAAAAGAGCTGACAGAAGCAGAATTTCTTTGATTGAATCTCCATAAATAAATTATTATAGCCTATTTAATGAATTATCAAGTACGAGACGAGAAGGTACTTGCTAGCCTAGGAGATGAATAGAACATTCCACTCAGTTTATCTTCTAATTCGATAATACAAAAATTTAATGACTTTTAATCATCGCAGAATGCGTTAACGAGTGCTAACAAGTGTATGAATATATTGGCGATATCGACGTAAAGCTCAACACATCCCAGAATGTATTCCTCCGGTGACATTTCAACTCGTTTTCCTCCCATAATCATTTGTGTGTCGTACATGAGATACTGCAACAAACATAGATCGAATAGCTTAATATTTTCTCCAATATTCAGTAAGCCTATGGTAAAAAGTAACAAAAAGAGAAGTACAAAGTGAAATTCATTTCTCATCATCACCCCTCCCTTCACTTACGAACAAGCCTGGAGCTCATTTGGGCTTCACCTTTAAAAAATAATGTTGATGAAAAAATACCGATTTTACATTTTACTCAAGTTGGTTCTTGGTACAATACCTAGTCATTGAGATAGACTCTACATTATTATTTGGACCCAACTTCAACTGATTTTTAAAGTTCTTTTCGATCTATAGCCTATCTCCAGTAGCCTATATAAATGCCAAGAATTTTTATGTTTGATGGCTTAGCGTCAACTGTAAATTGGCTTAAAAGTTGGCTTAGCCAACTAGAATTCTCCACACTCAGATTTCTGCCTTTGCGGAGAATATTATACTCTGTACACTGATAATTTGTACAATGTACATGTGTATGAATTTTTATGAAAGAAATCTATTTGAAAAAAGTATTTTAATGCGAAATTCATTGGCTATTTCTACCAAATGAATCAATACAATAGTGCTGATGAGGTGGTACAACACAATCAATCTATCTTATAATACTTATACCCAAGACTCAATGCATTATTCATTTTTCTCACATTATATTTAATAATAATGAGATGATAATAGCCTCAATATAAGATATGTCTGAACGATTAACATAATGAATACCGTACCCAAAATGTATTAAAAAAAACTGATTTTGTAAATTATAATTAAAACTATGGTATGGTAGGCTAAAAACAGGTTTTATAGGTGGATTTATTACAAAATGTATACTTACAGCCGAGAATAATGCTACAAAAACTCCTGATACAACAAGTATTAGAAATCGCATTTTGAAGAAAACAATAAGGATCATCGCCACGAAACTGAATATGCTGACACAAAGCCCTATTACGCACAGCACTCCCCCACATCCAGTGATATCAACCTATAACATATGCCACAATTGATTTTCAAAAATAATTTTTCACTTTACCAATAATTGTGATTGTGTATTTAGACTTACATATTATTACTTTGGAGTTACAATAACACAATGCATTAAAATGAATAAGTAGCTAAACAAAAATGTTGCTTTTGCAAATTTGAAATCTATATATTATAATAGGGCCTATAAGCGAAATCACACTCACTCACTCACTTATTTACTCACTCATTCATCAGCAGAACTAAAATTTACTGAACCAAATGCGTTCAAATTTGGCATGCATGTTCAGCTGGACCTTCTCCCAAAATTACACCAGAAATCGGCGTTTTTGCAGTTTTCCTTGCGTTTTCAATGCGTTTTTGCATATTTTTCAACAAGGACTGAACTGAGAACGTTTAAACCGTATACACAGGTTCAGTTGAGGTATAAGAAGAATTGAATTGAAGTATCTTAAAATCATCCTCAAACTACGCCTGATATTGACGTTGCTCCAGTGTCTCTTTGCGTTTTTGAGGCGTTTTTTATCGACATATCGATCTTCACTGTGTCAATATGTGACCACTGAGTGAGTATCTTAGCACTTAACATAGCTCCTACCTTGTCACTCAGCTTAGCATTTGTAATGTGGCCTAGCCTTACAGATTCGTACTGTAAGAGAAAAACACATTTCCATGACATACAGTATTATCATTAAAGATCAGTGGATGCTCGATAAAAAATATCAAATAATTTGTACATTACTCATTTTTAATTATTTCAACAACTTTTTGCGAATTATCTCGGTTGATTTTTTCTACCAATTTTCAAAAAGTCGTTTGCTCTTACGTGAACATATAAATATGTAGAAAAATCATAATTTTATTAACCAGTAGAGTACTTGGACTGATTTATAAAAATATGGATTGAAGTACAAAATGAATTGAAAATACTCACTGGGCAACAGCATGCAACGATAGTTACAATCAGGCACACAGCACATGTTAGACCAATAGTGATCATTATTATTTCAGTTTTGTATCGGAGGGTAGCAAACGATGCGATCAATGACATTCCCACAGTCTAAGAAAATATAAAATTAAGTTATAGAGACTTGATGCAAGAGATATGATATATAGATCACTAAAATAATTATCTAAGTCTAATTGAAAAAAAAAATTGAAAAAATATTTTGTGAATTTAGATGGCAATGAAATAAATTGTAGTGATAGTTTACCATAAGAATAAGGAATATAAAGTTCATGGGGTAAGATCTCCGCAGGCTTTCATAGCAAGCTAGAGCCAAATAGGAGAACAAGTACACGCCCCTGAAAGGAAAGAAAACAATTGCTGATAAATTCTAATTCAATGAAATGAATATATTACCTAGTAAAATCCAATCCAATAAGAAGATATATATAGTACACAGGGTATAGGTATAGGTCATATCTAGACTCACGTACTATATATTTTTCGGATGAATTTGTACGGGCATATATAGAATCGGCTAAGTAGATGATTTAAATGTATCTTGCACACACAAAAATCATACATGGTGTGAAGCTCGTACTAGGAATACAAAGAGAGAGTAGAAGCGAGTTGAATTGAATATAAACCAAAAAGAAAAATGGAAATTTTTACAAACACGGAGAAGGAGGAACAAGTTTAATAGTTCTATGTTTCTCAATAACTAGAAGATTGTTCATGTCTTTAGAGTATTTTTGTTATTAGTATTAAAAAAATATTTTTTCAGATTAAGAAAGAAATAATATTTCATTGTTAGAATGAGAAAGTTAAGTGAATAAAGCCAGATTTCAAGTGTGAGAAATTAAAGTTTTTGAAACATCAACCAATTTTTAGTAGAGTAGAATTTACTCACATGCTAATCCACATCACCCAAATGTGGTCTATTGCCCATTCTTGAACGTCATCGCTGCAAAAAAAAAAAAACATTTTTTTACTAGCTTATTATGTCGCTAAAATAAGTCCCATCTTCCAAAAATCAATAAGTATTGTACTGCCAAACAAACTTTCATCATTCAGTATAGGCCTTCTCTTATTATGGACTCGATTTTTTGTAACAAACGATAATAGATCAGATCCTGTACGGTACGGATTTTTTTTAAACGTTGAATCACTGATCAGATTAAATCACTGTGGATGCCAACAGAACAAACTACATATTCGATAAAGATCACAAACTCAACAGGCCTAAAACGATGTATCTGTACATAGGATGTGATTGATCAGTTTTTATAGAATCTAACAATACCACAAATTTTAATGATATTCTCCTCACATTAAAAAAAGGGTTCCACACTTCGTGAATAACACTGTTTATTGGACAGTATTTACGTACTGTACTACCTATCGTACTCAATTAATTTCTTTTTAAATACTGTACTCTATAATTTCAATAAGATATTTATAAATAAATTCAATTAAACATCCTCTCATTAATTAGGTTTATTCATTCTAGATGAATAAATAATTTTATTAAAGCATCATGATCAAGACTTATCTCTGATGCATGAATCGCAATTATTCAAAATATTCAACCGCAAAGAAGATTGCTTTATAGGTACGATTTGTTTTTTTACAGTATTGTTTTTACAGTTTTCAAACTCATGATTGCTTATTCCCTTTCTGATTAGTTATTTTTGCAATAACTAGATTTATGAGTATAGTGTTTTAATGTTTCTTATATTTCCAAACTCTTCTGTTGTGTGAACGGTATTGTTAAAAAATTAATCACACTGATATACAAGCAGTGGGTGAAATAGCAAAAACTTACTTAAATGTAAATAGAGCAATCATTCCTGTAGTAAAGAGCAATTGCAAAGAGAGTATAGAGTAAACTTTTTTGACAAAATCTCTTCGTACGTCTTCATCATTGAAAGCTTCTTCTGTTTCTTCATCGTAAAATGCATCGGTTTGATTCATGCGGTAGGGTCCTATATTCCGATCCTGTAAAATAAATTATTCAAGAAAAAGGTAGGTAAAGCAAAAGTGATGTTTGATTGATGAAGTGATGGTGGAATGATGTCTACTGTCTCATGTTTTATGTGATCTGATATCGAATGTGTATTAAAACAACGAAAATCCATGAGTTCAAAAAGGTTTTTTTTTTCATTAAGTAAGAAGGAAACTGAAACAGTATTGAAGAAAGATCCTGAATGAGAATAGTGTGAAAATTTTAATGTAGCCTAAAAAATTATGATTATTATAATATTTGGCATAATTTCTACCGGGATCGAGGTGGATGATGTTAATAATAATAATAATATAGTGTGGTGGAAGAATATTAAAAAAAACATAAATGAAAATAAAAAATCAAGTAGCAATATAGCAGAGGATCTTGAATCCTCATAATGCAACGTATGTCTTGAACCTATAACCGAAAATTTACTGGCTTCACGGACTTTACTTCAATGAAGAGACTTATTTATAGTTGTGATTCCTCTTAAAACCTCTCTGATATTAAGCAAATCCTTCAGTTGTTGACCATCTATTGAACTGAAACTGAAATTGAGCCGGATACACAATTGATGGCATTTTGTTCTCTCTATGTATAATTTTTATTGATCAGTTTGGGTGTTATAATTTATTGAGCTAGTGGCCCCTCGTGGGGCTCATGAATCAAGTGATACAATAAATTGATTCCAAATAAAGTTAATTTTTAATCAAATACTTTCATCACGCATTAGCTCATCATAATAATAAACACTAAGAAAAGGAACATAGTAGTAGTAGACTATCCTGCAATCTACCATATTGTAAGTGAAGCTAATGTTCATTCAATATAGAATTATTAATTTTGAGAGAACAATGATTGATGAACTTACCGAGGAATAGCCTTGTTGGGGGTAGCCACTCTGAGAATATCCACCGGGGTATCCTCCCTGTGGATACCCTCCTCCTGGTGAGTAACCTCCTCCTTGTGGATAACCTCCTCTTGCTGGGTAACCTCCTCCTGATGGGTAACCACCTCCTGGTGGGTAACCTCCTCCTGGTGGATAACCTCCTGGATTAGATCTACCTTGAGGATTAGATGATTGTTGAATACCACCTGGTAGTACTTTGCCATCAGCTTCACTTTTTTTATCTGGTGATTTACCATCATTATCAAATATTCGCACTTCAGATTGAGAGTGAGAGAAAAGAGGTTGTTCAGTTTTTTCAGCAATCAAATTTTCAGAGGACTTAGTAAGAGTGTCCAGAGGCTCTCCTTGAGGACCTCCTCTCCACTCTTTGTCCTTTTTCATAGCAGAGGTCTGAAAAATATTGACTAGAAATGAAGAAGAATTTAGAAATTGATTGGGAAAAATTCATTATTGTTCCCAATACGTTTTCTATTTATAATATGAATTTATTTCCACATTTTTATCATTGTTTTTTAATGATAATATTGAAATTTCCAAATATTTTTAAATTTCTGAATAGTTTTACCTTATGTACTCTAGAATTCATTGTTTAAAATAATTCTTTGAAAACTTCACCACTATCTCATAATTTTTTCACCCCTTGATATTATTGTATTTTTGAAGAAATGAATGAATAATTATTCCAGTAAATGGTATTTAGTCCTTAAATAATCAAAAGAAAATCCATAAATAGTTATATGAAAGATTTTTTTTACAACTAGGCTGTTCTGGAATATCCAATTATAACGGTATTTTAACTCACGTTCGAAAGTTCATTCCCATTTTCTTTCTGCATAGTAGATTCATCAAGCATATCAATTGAAACATTTTCTGTTTCTAAATTTATGGTTATGCAGCAATTGTTGGAATCACTGTTGGCCATCTGTTGAAATGTTCAAAATTTGGATTTATTATTTTTGTCGATGATCGTTACAGAATTGTATATTTTGAAGCCCTGTAATTTTTATTATATATTAGTGCTATCTATGTTATCATTTGCTATTCAATAATAGTCGTGACTTATTATAACAGGTAAGTTAAAGCTTGTGTTAAAGAAGATTCTTATCTGTTCAAGAATAAATAGATAGGAAAAAACTATGGGTTCAAAGCTATTTCCAACAACGGCGACTGTATAGAGCTTAATTGAAAAGACTCAAGAAGAGTAAATAAAACAATGACTAGTTTAGTAGCTATAAATATATTCACAAATACTACTAGTAATTCACATAATATCACGGTAAAAGAATTTTGAAAATTATGACAGCAAAAGTTGCTATTTTTACTCAAATCTCATCAAAGTCGGTCCATTCAAACCTTTGCCCGGGCTGTCATAATTTTCAAAATTCTTTTAATATACTATGTGATTTAATTCTAGTAGCCTATTTGTAAAATATTTATAGCTACCGGTAATAAACTAGACATTGTTTTATTTACTCTTCTTGAGATCTTTTCAAGCTCTATATTATGTAGTCGCCGCTGAAGAGAATAGCTTTGAATCCATAGTTTTCTTCTTTTATACATTAATTCTTGAACAAATATAAATCTTCTTTAACACAAGCTCTACCTGCAGGTTAAAAAAAAATTATTCGGTCAAAAATAAAAACCTTATGTATGCCATTTGACGCTGTTGAAATTATACAATGCCATAGGTTTATTATTACGCCATAATAATTTATTATACCTAGTAAGAAGAATATTGGATTCTTATAAATGGCTAGAAAGAAATTCATTTCTAAAACCCAGCTATATATCTCTGATAATATGTGGGTGTGTTTTACAGTATAAGAAGAAAAAATTAGATAGGTGCTAAAGTATAGGTAATCGGTTTCTAAAAAAAATATGAGATAAATATTCATATAAACACTCCCAGATATCAGAGACATGGGGTTTTAGAAGTGAAACTCGCGCTTTGCGGCGCTTGACAAGGGGGTTGCACCCCTGCAATATGGCGTTTGAAATCTTTCAAATATCTCAAAGAATAAAAAGTTAACTTATAAATGCTAAAATTAATAAGAACAACAGTGGAAACCTGTTGTAGAGAATCACTTCCTCTTCCATTTTAAACAATAAAAAAACATTATTTCACAAAAATAAGGTTTTTTGTGGTTTAAAAAAAGGGGGGACTCCAAAAATACCAGATTTTTCCCAACGGATTCAGCCAAAATCAAATCAATCCCCCACCACCCTTAACCTCCTACGAGTTCCCATTATCAAAATCTTTAATATCTTAGGATGATGAGATTTCATTCTTAAAACAAATCATTAAGACAATATAATATTATTTTTCATGTTTCCAAGAAATTTTTGTGTTTGAATAGAAAACCGCGAAACGGAATTTCTCGCTTCAGAATCGTAATCGACTTTTGAATGTCGACTTTCTGTGTGTAACAAGAATCGAAAAGGAGATGTGAACTTGAAAAAGATTGAAAGGTTATGTTTGCAATAATTAGATTCTAGCCTTTTTTCCTCTTCAATGAATATTATTATAAAATACTACGTATCTATATTAATCAGTTGTAAGTACCGAATTCATTATAAATCTAAAACGATTTTTTTGTTATGAGTTCAGATTTCGTTTTAGTTTCGAAGAAAAAGAAATCTCGTAGAAAAGCTGATGACACTACTAGTTTATTGAGGTAACGTACGAATCAGCTCACTATGATAACTATAATAATGGATTTACAGATCAGTTGATAATTTCTCATACCAATATTATTTTCAAACTGGCTTAATGATGGGCCTTCGACTGCCCATACTCTCAGGAAATCTTGAGGCTGAGTTTCAAGCAAAAGGTTCACACACTAAAGCCCGGTCTAGACGCTAGGACTTATGGATGAATTGCATCGCGTCTACACATATGTGTACGGTACTACAAGTCCTATGACTTTTGCCATCTACACGCCAGGACTTGTACAACTCAAGTCCTAGGACTTGAGTCCTACAACAAGTCCTAGCGTCAAGACCGGGCTTCAGTGTGACACAAGGCATGCCCTGTTGTAAAACTGAAACCATGATTTGAATTTTTAGTTTGTGGGTACCTTTTGCACGCAACTCGCATCCAGTAAGTGGCTGATATAGAACCTTTTGGGGCATGAGGCAAGAATGATTTCTTAGTCAACAGTCTTATTTATACACCCCAGATAGAGGGGGTCCGGAAGTCCTCCCCCGGGAAAGTCTTTTCAAGTTGAAAATCGTTATAAAAAATTCTCTTTCCAAATAACTTGAGTAACATACAGAAATTCACTTGCGCTACCTATAAACGTACGTTTTACGCTGCCAAGCTATTTGAATTAAACTACCGTACAGAAGATTGCATTTTACGAAAGGAGTACGGTATCTCTTTTAAAGAAGTAATTTCAATTTTACTTGGTTCCCGTCACTCGCCCTTTGTTATAGCTTGCATGAAATTTCCCCTAACTAGCATAAACTTTTGCTCTTGAAGTTTGTTTAGAAAACATCTACTCTACATACTAAATCAATTTAAAATACATTACCCACCTCACAAAACTCATATTCTTATATAGTCTCGATTTAAAATTTTGATAAACATGGAATTTCAAAAATTATACACCTTACCTTTCACTGATCCCCTTTTGAATTTAGGCCTAGGCCTATGGTTTTTTCATTCTGTACTGTTTTCCAGTCTCCCTTTGGATATCTACAGATAAACTCTAACATTTCAGCTGGCTATGTATAGCAGGATGCAATTAACTTGTCATAAGTCAGCTGATCGACGAGCATATGATCACAATACTTAACCTACAAATGCTGAATCTCGCAGATTATTGAAAAGGTCTTTTAAAAAGTTATTCTATGAAAGGTCTTCTTCAAAAAGGTATTTTAAAGACTTTAAAGGCCTTTAAGACTTTCAAGCCTTTTGATTATCGTGTCGAAATCACTGTTTAATTATTACTGGATCAGCTGACTTATGACAAGTTAATTGAATCCTGCTGTACAACTGCTTTCGTATTGAAACATATGATTCACTTACCTTTCATGAAAGTATTTACTGCGCTATGAAACCTGAAATAAATGTTCAATTATTTATGAAATACTTCCATATAATGCGGAAATTATTCCTTCTAAATCAAAAATGAATTAAAAATAATTAATAGTATTTTATGTTGCATTTTCAGGTATGCCTTTACAAAGTGCTATATTTTAATACCTAATTGGACTATTATTTCTTATCAATTTTCCTTTGTCAGTGCAGAAATTTGAGAAAATAATATACGGTAACTTGAACTCTATTCGACCAACAATAATGAGTTTAATACCCTTTACCTTTTTCATCAGTCTTGCTGTTATTAAACTAAATTTAATTAATCCTAATCTAAAGCTGCGTCCATACTCAACAAATGTTTGACAAACATTTTTGAAAAACATGTTTGTTGAGGAGCTCAAGGAACAAACATTTTTAAAAGTTCGGACAAACATCGTTTGTCAAACAAAAATTATAGCAGGATTCTTCTGAATTGTCAGAAACAGTTGATTGATTTACGCTCGTTTACTAACGTTAAACCAGCTGTTTTCTGACAAGTTAAAAGAATTCTGCTATACTGTTTTGCCAAACATTTTCGGCGTTTGCTGTGTGTGATGATATCGAATCATCATATGTTCTTATGTTATCATATTTTCTTGTGTTGATTTTGTATTAATTTCAATTATTAATTAAATTATAATTATTAATTATTTAATTATGAATTAATGTAGATTTTTAATTTTTTCAAAGATTACGTGATGATTGTATTAAAATTATTTTAAGCCTACTTAATTTGTATTTATCTATAAATTTTTTCCTGGCTACGACCTTGTTATGGAAATTGAATACTGGTAACATCACTTGTTGCTATGGAAATTTCAAATAACAAGCTATTCATGAGGCGCCATGCTAAAAAAGTATACTCTACAAACAGTTTGCTAGTTTTCGCTACCAGAGCAAACATTAATAGTCCAAACAAAAATGGCGGCGCGACACAAAATCTGTTCTACCCAAGGAGGATAGAGAGTTTTCATAATGCTCACACTGCGCAGATCAAGATGCGCCTAGAACTAAAAAAACGCTCTCCATGGTTTTCTTCCTCCTTGGCTTACACACACCTTCAAACATTTTGTTTGTATCGCGTCCACACTGGCCACGGACAAACATTGTTTGTAAAACAAAATAAAATTTGTCCAAACTGTTTCAACAAACATGTTTGTCAAAAGTTTGTTCAGTATGGACGCAGCTTAATGTCAATTACCTTGAAAAATCTTGTGAATTGAAAAATATATTGTAATATTTGGGATTAGTTTTCCTGTTATGTCTCCGTAACTGCTTCTTCTCTATTTTTCTTTCGAATTACCTTTTATTCAACTTATTAAGGACCCGATAGGGTTCTTAATGCGATCGTACTGGTGTCCGTCCGTCCGCACGATAACTAACGAACGGAAGATCGTACACGTTTGAGATTTGGAATATAATACCCTCATAGATGAAGTAAGAAGCCTATTGATTTTGAATATTGAGGGTTGAATTTAAAAAAAGCTACAAGCAAAAAATAGGTACTGCATTTCAAATACATGTTACAGAAAAGTATAATGACATTGAACTACTCAAATTTCAGCCTTTCATCCCAATGTCTTGATGGCGCAGTTGGTAAAGGCTACGTTCTCGTCTTTGAAGCCAGATTCAATTCCGAGATGCTGGTTCTAGTCGCATCCGAGGCAGTTTTTATTGCTAACAAATTTCAAGTTTTAATCAATTATCCATACATTTTTTATTGAAATAAATTCATTATTGATGATTGTAAATTATTCATTATGTTTATTATTTATTACAATAGCCTATTCTAATTTTATGAAAGTAATCCAAATGTTGAAACGTTTCTCTCAATTGTAGAAATATAGCTACTATGTTTACTACTTGAGCAATTCTTGAAAGTACTGTCCTGTTTTTTCTGTTAATCTGTACACTACAATCCAAGGACTACAAGTTTTAATCAATTATCCATACATTTTTTATTGAAATAAATTCATTATTGATGATTGTAAATTATTCATTATGTTTATTATTTATTACAATAGCCTATTCTAATTTTATGAAAGTAATCCAAATGTTGAAACGTTTCTCTCAATTGTAGAAATATAGCTACTATGTTTACTACTTGAGCAATTCTTGAAAGTACTGTCCTGTTTTTTCTGTTAATCTGTACACTACAATCCAAGGACTACAGGTCCTTGGATACTCCGTTGTATCGGTTTATTGATGTGTAATGTTCATTTAGATGTTAATTTTTACATTTTAAAAGAATTTATTATAAGATTCCTTTTTGTTCACAGAAGAATCTCTTCCATCTGTGAAGAAGTAAGCAGTTCAAGCTACTGTGATAATCTAGTCGACATCCTACAAGAAATTTCATCCAAACAAGAACTTAATTCTTTCCAGAATATCTTGTGCTACGGCCTGGGAAGTGTTGAAGACTTTGCCAACTCAAAATATCAGTTTGGACTTCTTGTTAGTTTGAAAGAACACTTTAAAACCAAAGTGCAAATCTACGACCCTAAC
Organism: Laodelphax striatellus; assembly: GCA_017141395.1. NCBI lineage: Eukaryota > Metazoa > Arthropoda > Insecta > Hemiptera > Delphacidae > Laodelphax > Laodelphax striatellus. The sequence goes on from CM029534.1 coordinate 24,949,704, forward strand.
TTCAGAAAAGACGATTTAACTCTGTTTGAACATTATCAATTCGATATTATTGAGAACGAATTTGGTAAGAGGTCGATCGATAGTACAACTCTAGTTTTTCTTCCGCATTGTCCTCACGAACTGCTAAATAACTTTCTTTGGAAAAATTGGGATATAACTAGTTTGAAAAAGTGCGTGATATTTGGTAACAGTATAGGACATTTCATTGAAAATACGCCGTTAAAAACAAAAGAAACATTCAAGTACATTTGCAGGGTACAGTCACTAGTTGAAGAGGTTTCCCTCGACAATCGTTTCAAGTTTTCAGACGTTTTCAACGATTTAGCGGTTCATTACATCAGCGAGGAAAACATAGATCAATTACCGTGCGATTTTTTCGATTTTGACGAAGAGCCAAATTACGATACATTACCAGTGGAGTACAGGAAAACGCTGAGCTGAAGAAATGAGCGCCTTATCCAAGAAGGGAGTCCTATTGGGCTTGAGGAGTTTGATTTCAGAATTGAGAAAGTCAAGCCCGACTGGTAATATGAAGGAATCGCTTATTATGAGATACATTTTCGAGCAATATCGCAAATATAAGGTAACTGATGAACAGCTCTGTAAAGCTCAACAGGAAATGAATTTCTTAGCGCAGGCATACCATTGCTATTTGAGGAGCCAGCGAGAGTATGAACAACTGCACAGTCAATATTTGTCCAAAGGAGAACGCACAGTTAAACAAACAGCCGACATGGTGGGGTTCAAGCTTCCACATGATGCGAAATAAATGCATTAAAAGTGCTTATTAGTAGTAGAAATTGTACCTGATTGGTTGTTTATTAGTTATTTTTATTGATTAATTATTTGACTGTCAATTGGAACATGTTCAAAAAGTAATAAATCGTTGAATTGCAAATTTTGAAGAAAAATATTCCTACGTCGCCTATTTTGGAAAGCGTTTGATAGTAGAGTGATTCGATTAAGATGAAGAAATTTTTATTATTTCTTTTATACTTTCATTTTGTTTTTTCTTCTAAATGTCCCAGTGGTAGTTTCCTGCTTCCTTTCATGTCAACATGTCATAGATATCTAGACTGTAATGATATAAAAAGTGTAAGAATAGTCAAAGAATTGAATTCCGGATTCGTAAAGACCGTTTACCTGGCCAAGTGGAAGCATTACAACATAGTTCTAATGAAACCTAATCGGTTCGGTTTCGACGAAGACTTTCAAACTGGATTATCTATGTTGAAAACGATGAGCCCCAATGATCATGTTACCCAGCTTATTGGCTATTGTGAGGAGAGAAATATTATATTAACAGAGTACCATATGAATGGAGATGCTAGGAATTTGTTGGCTCTAATGGAAAAGAATAGTTCTATTGATACAATTGAGAACCGTTTGAAGTTGTGTATAAATTACGCAGAAATTTTACAGATGCTCCACAGTGGCCCTTACGGTACCAGAGTAGCCTGCGATTCGAATAGTTTGGATAAGTTGCTCAGTCAGTTTCTTGTTACGTCCGATCTGAAATTGATCGTGAATGATGTTGATGCATTGCCGCAAGTTCAGGCGAACGCTTCGATTCTGTGCGGATCTCGTCGGCTGGCTGGAGATTTTGTCGCTCCTGAACAAAAGTCAACATCGGTTATTGGCTACAATGAGAAAACTGATATCTGGAAAGCTGCCTCGGTTTGCCAGTACTTTATTGAAGGCCATAAAGATTCGCAGATTGTTTTGTACAGCATTTACGAGCTGCATAAGCAGTGCAAAAGCAGCGATCCCAAGCAGCGTCCGACTGCCGACGAATTGGTCGATGGCTATAAACGTGTTTTGTACGACCTCATTGCTTCGAGATCTGAATTGTAAATAGTACAGTGCAGTTGTCATTTTATTATTTCTCTGAATAAATCAGTTAATAAATACTAGAAGTAAATTATTGAGAATTTAAATTTGCAATTCCAATTATCTCTCACTACGTTAACACTCGTAAAAAATAGCTAGGAAATGCATACGGTGCGCATATTTTTTTCTAATAAAAATTGACGTATTTATTCTCAATCTTTATTATTTTCAGTCATGTGTAATGAAGTAGATATGAAATAAGGAACACACTTCAAATTCAAAACTTCTTCCTGGAGCCTGTTTCATAAATTTTTAGAATCTTGTAAAACGAAAAAGTGGCGATCTTACACTAATGTCCAAAAAGTTGGAGTACATATTTACAAAAACTTTTGTTTACATAATATTTAATTTTCACTAAAAAATTTAACCACAAGAAAATTATCGGAGGTTCTTAATAATCAACAATTGAAAATATTCAGAAATATTAAATGAAACTTGAAAAATGTTTATCATGAGTTACTACATCTGATCTGTTTGACGTGAGTTCGCCAATCTCCTGTAATTTTAGATTTTGAAAGTGGCCCCAGGGGAGTCAAAAACCATATAGCCTAGGCTACATTATCAATTATGAAGGATGATATTTCCACCAATAAAATAGTAATAGAATTTCAAAAGAGAAGCCTATTTTTCTTATAATCGAAGAAAGCGGGGTTTGGATTCCTCGCATATATATATTTTATAAGTATTATTACACACTACCATATAATTATTTATGCTGTAAATTTCAAGTAATATTACAGAAGTGATAAATCAATAGGCTGAAGTCTCAAATTTAATGTTGATCTTGAAAATCCATGAAACTTTTTTAACTCTCAGTTTTAAACGTTTATTTTTCTCTAAATTATATCACATAAAAAATAATAAAGACTACAGTAGGCCTATATTCTCTCAAAAACTCTGAACTGACATTACCGCTCAAAAGTTCAAAACTTGAAAGGGTAATGAAAGTAATGAAGGCAGGTCGAATCAACTACATCGAAGTAGCAGAAAACCGAAAGAGCACAATAAAATTAGCATGAAAAGTTTTAAAGATTTTCCAATTTTTAGTAATTACAGCGAGGCCCTTGGAATTTTATGTTTCAATATTTCAAGGATACATATTACATACAGCAATAAATAATAATCTATTGATAGAGAATAATAACTATATTTAGCTTAAAAAGAGATTCACATCAAATTAGAAATAGTTAACAATGGCACAGTGTAGAATGTCGACATCAATTACCCGTAAATTTTTTCAATCTGTTTATTAAAATATACCTCATTCCTCATATTCCTTTTTCAAATACTTCGCTATAGTGTTCAATTGCATGTTAGTTGTTCCCTCGTATATGGAGCCCACTTTACAATCTCTGTAGAACTTCTCTTGTGGGAAGTCAGTGGTAAATCCAACGCCACCCATCAAATCTATACAGGCTGCTGTTGTTCGAACTGCAGCATCTGCAAACACGAAATACAAACATAAAATGAATGTAATTTTTAATTCTATTGAAGTAACGACCAGTATTTCATTGTAAATGATTAAAATTTCTGCTTACATTATTTGACAAAATTGGAATGCATTTCACTCCTGATGAGGAACTTCAGCCTGATGAGCTGAAAGAAATCAAAGTTATCCATCAGGAGTGAAATTCATTCCAATTTTGTCAAATAATGTAAGCAAACATGTTACCATTATTATTTACAGTGGAATTCTAGTCGTTAATTCAATAGAATTTTCTACAAGTATTTTATCATGGAAAACAACAGCAATTTTTAATCCATTAAGACATGCGATGTAAATACTATCAATTTTCAACGTTGCAATAACTATTACAAGTCTTCATTTCGAGTGAGAATGGTTACTTTAAATAATTTATATTATTTTAGCACACTGTGCAAAATGCTTAATTCAGTAAGAAAGAAAAAATAATTATTATTAGTTTTCATATTTAACGAGACATTGATTCATTTCAGACTATTGTTAAGAAAATTCTGATTCAAAAGAGAAGCTACCTGCCTATCCACAATAATAGAGCCTGCATCAAGGTTTGATTACGTAAAAACATCAAAATAGTACAGGTGTGGAGACACGTTGCAAATGGCACGACTGGAACCAGTACACTATGCATGCCATTTGCATGAAAATGGTACAGCAAACGTCGACACACGTTGAAAATGACTGGGTCCCAGTCGACTGTGCATGTCATTTGCAACGTGAATTCGCTCCATCACTTATGGTGAGAATATGCATGCAAAAGGCTAATAGTTGTTGAATGTGTTTACATTACGATTACCTACTATTATGTACATCCATTAGGCTACACTCGGTGTGAGAGTAATTATAACACCGACATTTATCAGCCGTATTCACATGGATAAATATTTGCTAAAATACAGAGTCTGTCAATAAAGTTTCAAGACTATTCTTTAAAATACAGTGACTTTACTTGGGATGAGAAACAAAGATTCTGAGAAACAACTTCAAAGCGAGATTTTTCCGGATTTTAAGTTAGTGGGGTCCGCATCCCTCGTTGAAAACTCTTGGACCGTAGTGGTTCTATTCCTCAGAAGAGGTTTGAATCGTAGACAAAAACTGAGTCTTTGGGAGTGTCTACAAACGCTGTGGCACACCAAGCTTATTAGAGGGAAGGTTGAACACTCGCTGGTGCAAGGCGCAAAGTGGAGGGGGAAGTCTGATTACTTGATTCATGTAACGTCACACTCGCGGTCCGCCAATCAGTCAATTATCAACAGCTGATATCAAAATGACGTCAGCTGAATCAGTCCCCCCCACTCCAACAGCTTGTGGATTCAAAAAGCATTAGGAATGGTTCAACCCAATGTTACTATACAGTCTGTATAGTAACCTTGGGTTCAACCTTCTATCTAATAACCTTGGTACAGAGCGTGCCATCCAAATTGGCGTCTCACTGGAGCATGCGCGTTGATCGCTTTCTCCCACTACAGTGCCTGCTGACTCGCTGTACAGTAAATTTCAAAAGTTCATTCAGCTGGCAAACTCAGCTTTATAAAAAAATTCATATTCGCTTCGGTTACCTAGCAGTACTATGATGTTATTTGCTTCACTGACTGTACTAGCCTTAGCGGCTGGAGGGGAAGCGTGGTGGGAGAGATTATCCATCTCTCTCGCACAGCCTCCCCTAGACGCCAATTTGGATGGCACGCTCTGTAGCAGCCTTCTCACGTTAATATTGTTGCATTCTTTAGATGGATGGATTACACCGCAGCTCATCTTACAAAGACACTCGCGTTGTATTCGATCTTACAAACCTTCTGCATCTATAAACACCACTTTGATGCTAAGGGGTCCAACATAGCAGAAAATTTGGTTTTCTAAAACTGTCATTTTTGCTAATTTAGGGCCTTTTAGAGCCTACATAGTACTCTGAATCTTGACTACAGCTCGGGAAAAATTGAGCCTTGGATCTCTATTGACAGATCCAGTATAAGATTTGTCTACACCCAGAAAACTGAGACGTGTTTGTGTGAGGGAATATTTATAATTCATTGGCAAGTTAAGGATTTGAAATTGATGTTTGAATACATTACTACACTTACTACATTACTAATACTTACTAACTTACTAGGTACTACTGTACTTACTACTACATTACAAGACGAAAAATAACCGAAAACCAATATGAGTAGTTGAGGTGACATTGAAACTTAATCATAACTAAATATATTAATATTAAAGGTATTTCCAAGATTAAAGGAAACATTTAATATTATGATTATACAGTATAGCTCACTTGAAGCAAAATATTTGGCCATGGATGCTTCTTTGATGAAAGGATGGCCACCTTCAAGCAATCTGGCTGCATTGTATGTCAACAAACGAGCGCACTCTATCTCAGTTGCTATATTCGATAGCTGGTGTTGAACCGCCTATAATAACAAAATACAGACTCTTTCAACATATCTATAAACAGCTCACATAATACTTGATAATGTACTAAACTCCAATTCCTGAAATAATTAAAAATAGAGTAGCAGGTACTTCATTAAACATAATTAAATGCAAATATTTTTCATGCAGATCCATATTCTTTCCACTAGTTTGAATTTCAGAGATTAAAACTGAAAATATTACTCACGAATGATTATTTTAGAAGTTAAACAATGAAGTGAAGAAAAATTATTCAAATGTCAAGTTACATGACCGATTGCACAAAATCCAATTACTGTATTTTATTTAATCGACGTAGATTGACGTAATCAAACAGGGGTCAATATGGAAACGATCCAAATTATGTCATTTTAAACCAGTGAATTTAATTAGCTTTCATGCAATTGGCTGATTATCTACACTGGAATAACACGTCTTTTATGGGTTTTCATTAGTTGTAGTGATGATTTGAAGTGCAAGATGTTCATTAATCGTTATGCATTCTTTCAATTTATCAGATATATTGAAAATTCTATTAATTATACTGAAATCTAGTAATTTCAACAGATTTGCAATCTATCCTCAACAATTTTTTTTTTTTTGATGTTTATTATTTCAAAACGTCAATATACATGAACGAATAAACAAGTCAAGTAATTGAACAAATACAGAAAACTTGTCTATCACTTAAAAAGGTTATTAATAGATGGATAATATGATGACAACCAAGTGCATGATTTTGACAGGCAGTCAATATTTTGCTTAAAAATAAATTTAAAATCATAAGTTAATTAGGAATGCATCTGGATTTTCCTTGAATATTCAATAGGCGACATAGTGCATGATGTTGACAGCTAGCTGGTTACAAAAATAATGCAGATAGAAAGTGAGACTTATTGCACTAGGCTAATTAACTGTCAATGATAAGAGTAAATTGGAAGCCAAAATTTGTTTCGGTTAGTTTGTTTTAATCAGTATCAGTGCAATAACTCAAAACGAAATCTATACTAGCAAAATTTTATTGATCAAAAAGATACTCGTCCAGACAATTCAGGTAAAAGTTTGTATTGTACAGCTACAGTAAGTGTGGTATTGTAATATGCTTCATTTCTACTTATAAAATCTTACTTAGTAGGTAAGAGTTTTACTTATTTATCTTATAATCAGTTCCACAATCAAAATATATTATTAATGAAATGATTTTGATTTTTAGCAAAAGTAAGAGACTACAGGCATACTAATCTCCGCTATAGGTTGTCTGCCATCTCTTACATTTTCTCTGCTGTTGGGTTGGTTGGCTAATATCCAATACTTTTCCGTATTATTCAATATTTTACCTGATTTTCATTTTATTATTTCCAATGCTAACGGTTTTAAAAGAGAGTTTTAATTTTAAGTAAGAGTTATATTTTACTAACTTGAAATGAAAAGATCTTATCACCGAACTGCTCCCGCTGTAAAGTGTATGGAATGGTGGCATCAAAGCAGCCTTGAGCTAGGCCCACCATTTGAGCGGCTATGCCTATCCTACCCTGATTGAGGAAACCAGCAGCATATCTGTACCCACTGCCAAACTCACCCAAAATATTAGATTCTGGAACCTGTAACAAAAATTAACTCTTATCTCAAGAATTGCACTTATTTCTTATAATTTAAATGTATTTCACACTATCTGATAGAATAAAATATTGCAGAACAATAGATGCTTTCATATTGTTTACGTTTTTACACAATTTATACAACCTAAGCAAAATAACATACTAGTGCAGCAAAGAAGATCACTTTCAACTTATTGTAAAAAATAATTCAATACAATTATTCGTAAAACCACAGTAAAATGAAATATCAGTGCAGTGAATAGTGAAGTGCAAAGAATAGACTACTACAGAATTATTTGTAAATTTAAAAAAATGAATTTAACGTCTAAATCTCTTTCGGTAGTATCACTATTATAAACCTTGCTTCCTTTATCACAGCAATTTGAAAGCATGGTAGAAATAAAATTTCAAGTGAAAATAATAATCTGGATAAATATCAACAAGTTTCATACCCGGACATTATCGAAATTGACTGTGCAGGTACCAGAACATTTCATTCCAAGCTTATCTTCCTTCTTTCCAATAGACAATCCTGGAGTATCTCTTTCAACGATGAAACAAGTTATACCTCTGTATCCCTGAAAAATAAAATATAATTATGAAATATTTCTAAACACTAAATATTTTTTAGACAAAGCATTATTTGATTTGTGAATTGTTTAATCGGCGCTCTATGCTAACGTGTATTGGAGCGAAATTTTTAAAAGAAGTTGAAATAATTGTATAATTTTATTGCCACTTTTGATGTACGAAGAATATTGCTAAGCAGTATAAAAATCAGATTCTCTAAATGACTAAGAATCCAAGTTTATGATAGCCATAATGATTTTATGATTCAACAAGATTTTCTCCAATTTTATTGATACGGCACTCATGTTAGCTGAATGATTTCTATGGCGTGTGCATGCAATGCCGTTATAAATGGATTGTTATACAGTACGAATATTCTGAATTGCAGAAAACAAAAGGTAGATAAGAATGTTATTGGATGAAGTACGTCACAAGATTACTGTGATTGTCGACAATGGAGATATCTTAATAGCAGTGATTTCATTTATGGATTAAAAGAAAATTAAATAGCTCAACTCTCAAGCAAAAGAATTAGATCAGCAGTATATGCGATTCTTGACTCAGCTCCACTTTTTTCAAGAGTTTTAGTAGAATAATTACTCAATAACCTGATACATGTGAGTACAAAAATTGGCTAAATATTTATTGATTAAGAAAAATGAAATCAAGATAATCAATTTCTCAATAATTAAACTATTCATGTGAAACTCAATAATAGAATTAAGTGCATCAGCTTTTAACTGCTAAATACTGTAAGTAAGAAGTTGATAAATATGATCATTGGATTCATGTTACTCTTCAAGAATAAAATTATCAAAAGGCCTAGCTCAATTTATTTTTACCAATAAAATTAAAAAAATAGTACAATATAAAATACAAATAACACCAATCAATAAAAAAAAAATACAATTTTCATACGAATAAAATATCATTGTGTAGTTGATAAACTTCAAAAGAAAATAATGAGAGCAAATAATATAGAAAGCAAGTTGATTTTGGAAAACACAAATTCTAACATGGCTGTTGTGTATATCCATACTTCGTGTACTGCAGAGATAATTAGAATAAGAGATACCTTCGTGCTATCTCTTATTCTAACAAATTCTAACATAATATTGAACAATATAAATGAAAAAAAGAACTTTATCATGTTGTATTTAGTGCAAAAGTTAATCTCATAATCCATCTCATACTTTTTGAGGTGTGAATCCCACCAACTATTGAATAATTGTTAATATTGTTATAGTGCATTAATTTGATAATAAAATACATCATGTTGATTAATTACGGTAATTGTGAGTCTCTGTAACCTACTACCAAAACTAAACATATCAAATTAATGCACTATAACAATATTAACAATTATTCAATAGTTGGTGGGATTCACACCTCAAAAAGGTGGGAAAACTCTGACACCAGACCTGAGCCAGCCAGGTTACACGGAATTATTATTATTATCTCATACTTGAAGTGTATTCCAAAAACCTAATAATGAATTAACCAACTTTCCGTAAATTTTTTAACAGATCGTTGCACTGCAACATGCCACGGCCTTTAAGGAGCACGTTGAGTGAGAAGCAATTGGACTACAACAATACTGATCAAAAACCCAACCACAATAGAAGTATACGCACCTACCTTGCTATTGCCCCGCATGCTTGCATGGACAACAGAATCATGAAAAAAATCATCATCGAAAACCAGGTCAAACAGCAGAACAGTTCATGCTAATTGCATATCAACTAATACCTATAATATTGATATCATTGAGATGCGATAAAATCTAATAGTTGTTTTAACTAATCAGTGAAATTGATGTACCATTTCAATAATATCTTACTTGATGAGCACCCTACAAGTCCTTTGAAGGTTTCCAGCAACAGACAATGTAAACTATGTAGGTAACAATTTATAGGAAAGTGAATATCTGTTAGAAATTAGCGCCAAATCGTTTCACTTGAACTCAGGCAAGCATCAAGGTGGGTGACAAGCTCGCAAGACCTCGACCGTACATGGAGGCGGAGAGGACACTTGAACCTGTTAGTAGGTCGGTCGTTCATCATCACTCCCTTGGCTGAGTAATGTTGGGTTGCACCAACCTGGATCAACTATTTTGAATCAGCTGATTCCATTTGATTAGCATTGCATTGATCCTGGATAAGAATTGATTTTGCTTGGTGCAACCCAACATAAGAGTAGTGATTTGTGAAGGAGGATATAATACGAGTAGTTAAAGTGAATGAATGAATACTTGTCATTTCAAATGTATGCACACAGGTATACATTATGATATCAACAAAGTATAAGAACAACCTGCAAAGGCGAGCCTGAGTGCAGGTGTAAAAAAGTAAAATATTCATTAAAATGTATTAATAAATCTGTATTCAATTTTTATTTTCTTTCATATTAAAAACACTTTTTATTCGAATGATATATAAGTGAGTAAGACTGTACTTACTAATGCACCTTACTAGGTACGGTAGTGTAATTAAAACTTGCACTGTAGTTTGTAGTAATTTTTATAAAATTGACAGAAAATCCTATTAAAATTTGATTTAGCGTTTAAAATCAAGGTTGAAGATCTCTCTTGAATTTAAATCACATGAGCATTAAATATGTTATATATGGTGTATGTTATGGTATTATATATGGTACTTTTGCCTCTAGTAAAATAAAGCTTGAGCTTTAGGTATAGTCAGTTTTAAGCTAAACTTTTGGCAAGATAATCCAAAAGAATAAATGAGTTCGAATAATAAATAAATATTACTTATTAAATCAACATCCATTTCGAATGGATGTAAATGTTGAGTTTACAGTAACATATGGGTTTATAACATGAATGTGAAATCTTATTTTTACTCGTTATAATATGGTAAGATACCATAGCATCAATTCCAGCACAACAAAATTCTTGAATTAGAATAGACTGATTAAGAGAAAAGCAATACCTTTGAGACATCAGCATTGACCATGACCAGAAATAAGCCGGCTACGTCCGAATTTGAAATCCACATTTTTGAGCCGTTGATTATGTAGTCGCTGCCATCTTTAACAGCCTTCGTTCTCAAAGCGAACGCATCAGAACCAGATTGCGTTTCTGATAAGGCGAAGCTTGAAGCCTAGAACAAAATTTTCCACTATTTAAAATAGTAGTTCATGCAATGGTTGTAGGCTATTATGAGAGCCACGAGTGAGATCTAGGGTTGAAACGTACCCGCACTACCCCCCTCCCATAGCTCGAACCGGTCGAGCTAAGTGCCAAGAAATTTTGGCCCATCTATATCATCTTTTTGAAACTGTTACTCGTTATTTCGTTACTTTCGAGAAACATATGTACTAGAGAATTCAAAGTTACATATTATTCAGCTGTTACATTGGTAACTTTCGTGAAATGGGCCCCAGCTAGCTACACACATGAGGAACTACAGCGCTTTATAGCAAGATCCTTTCAACTTGTCAGAAATCAGCTGTTTCGGTAATAATTAAACATTGATTTCGACACAATAATCAAAAGGCTTAAAAGTCTTAAAGACCTTTAAAGTCTTTAAAATACCTTTTTAAAGAAGACCTTTTAAAGAATAACTTTTTAAAAGACCTTTTCAATAATCTGCGAGATTCAGCATTTGTAGGTTAAGTATTGTGATATTGCTCTTCGAAACATATGTTTTCTGACAAGTTAAAAGGATCCTGCTATACTCAGCTGCGATTCTATTTAGTTCCATTCCAGTTTTTTTTAAATGGATGCTGGATCAGATTGAACTAGAAAGGTTTTATAATGTAGCATCCGCTTTATAAAGTCCTCATTACGATACAAGTTTCAAATTCCATTTTGAAAAGGCAACTGTTTCGATTTCAATTACGAAACTGTAATAATTATTGCGTTATAACATAGACGTTGATGAAACAATTTTTTTACCTAGATTCAAGATAATCCTCACACTAGCTAGAAGTCAAAATCATTTCAGAAACTTGCAGCTTTGAGTTTATTTGTTACAAATACTGATAACTGTCTTCGAATCAATTAAAAGACCATTTAATTACAGTATTTATTACATGAATTGAAATCCACTCTCGCTCACATTTTTTGCCGAATGTGATTTCTGTGCTTCAAGTCCTAAGTGCGTGAAATACAAGCTGAATATTACACATTAAATCATTTCTATTATATAAAACAATAAATTATTATGATTATGATAGATGAATATTAGAACTATTATTATTATGACTGATAATTTCATTGGCTCATAAACATATCCTATTTAAAATCACATTATCAGTCTTATTTAGTTATCAAGATTGATTGGTCCAACCTAATTTATTAAATTAGATAAACCTAAGGTAATTATAAATATTTATTCGATTTACTTCAATTAATTGATTTAAGTATTATTTAATACATTATACTTGTTCAGTATCACTATACTTATTACTATTATAAATTCAAGTATAATATATCGATACAAACCATATCAGTAGCAAGCCTCGGCAAATACTTGTCTTTCTGTTCTTCTGTTCCAAGCTTGGCTATCATTGCATTAACCAGAGTATTTTGAATGTCAACGATGATACTTAACGCTGGGTCGACCTTGGATATTTCCTCTATGATGAGAATACTTGAGAAAAACGAAGAGCCTGCACCACCATACTTTGTATCTATTTCCAGGCCCATGAACTGAAAACCACATTGAAGCATACAATTCAAATCAACTCAGTACTAACCCAGAGTTTTATATAAATATAAATTCTAACTTAATCGACAAAATGTTTATCAAAAATATTTCGTTAATTCAAGGGTATGATTCAACCTCAAAGCAAATTTTAATAAAATTTATTGCTAAAGATTCATCTCATCTGGAATTCTCAAAAATCAATCAATCAACATATATGAATGAGAAGTATGCTGCAGAAAATTGAAAAAATATAAATATGTATTTCTTATTATTTCTAACTCAACTTCAAAGCTCCATCAATCAACAACGTGAGTTAAATGGATGCTCCAGAAAATTGAGAAATTATCAGAATCAATCTTTATTTTTCAACATACCCCATTATCAAAAAGAGCTTTTAGGAGTCCATCGTCGATTTTCTTCTCTTGTTCCATTTTCTTGACAAGGGGAGCCACCATTTCTTTCGCAAACTTATTTGCTGAAAATGTAACAAAAATGTAATATTAATAACTTGTAAAAAAAGAAAAATAATAATAGATTCAACAGTTGTTAAGAAAGCCGCCGTATGGTGTGAGTCAAAAGTAACACGACTGGTATTTTGTTGTACGGTATTATAGTTTGAATAAAAAAAGTTGTCACTTCAGCCACTAGCCGATGAAATTTCGGCGTTGTCAGATTGTGTAAAATTGCAACTTCCTCAAATTTCCAATTATACCACAGATTTGTATGTAGAATATCTATTCTACTTCCTGACCATGTTATCAATGAGCAGTGTCCATGTCAGCCTGTAGTCAAAGTTTAGCCCCAGCATATTAACTGAGTCAGTGCATTCGATCATATTGTCTGAAGGTGTTTGGGCAAGCCCTCACTCCTATTGATTCACCAGGTGGTAGCCAACTACATCTTTAGGGGTTAGGTTAAGTTCCGAACGTTAACTACCAAATTGTATTTTCTTCTGTTGGCAGAAGAACCTTGTAACCATAGAAGGAACCGACAAAGGTCCATATACAACCTAAAAGGTCGATTCCTATATCAGTTCTGTCTCAGCTCCGTGAGAAGAAGCATTGAAGGAGTGATTCGTATTCCTGGGTTTGTACGCGGGTTTCTGTAGTTTCCAGGTTGGAAAATTCTGTTTTTGGAACGCATTTTATGTTGCGGAGATGCAGACCTCATGTTGTAGTGGAACGTCTCAATAGAACAATGTCTTGTTTCCATTTTCAGGCATAAGTCTGGGAAGTATGTAGCATTATCATTTTTAGGGAAATGATATAGATTGAACAGAATGTCTACAATATCACAACCAAAATGACAGTCCAAGCAATAATAAGCCTACACGGCGGCAGCTTTTCTGAAACATGTGATAGAAATCGAAATATACAGTGTGATGATATGTGCCATAAGTTACAGGAGATTGGCATTCCCATTGTTTTAGCGTAAAGAATAAAATTTACCTGTCTCCTTAAGAAGTGCTTCATCCTCTGAAAATATAGTTAGAGGGGGTGCGTGTATTGATGATGGAGCTTCAACTAACGGTGTGCCACTGAACTGGCGTTTTAATGCAGCCCTTAAAAATGTTTGAGTAGGCCTCCGTACCTTCAAATAAAATGAACTATTATTTTTTTATCATACCTCAACATAATCATCATCAATAATAAACATGAAGCTTAAAGTATAGAGCACACATCCTAAAAACAAATTTAAAAAAATATTCTAATGTTTATGTTTTATCAATGTGTCCTTTCATTAATGCTGCGTGTGATTACATTATTATGATTCACCAATAAAAGTTATAGCTTATATAATAGGACTATATGGTTTGTTATGACAAGGATAAATATTGAGATACCGGTTTTTTACCATTGTCAAATTAATAAGATATTTCACGACCCATGTTTCTCTTCAACAATACCAACATCACTTGAGAGAAGTCGTTCACAATTAATAGGCCAACAGTAGGTACTCAATTTATCCATTCAATAAATTAAATTCTTGTTAGCCTAATTAATTAAAAATCTTACAATATAAAAAAATCATGTCGGTAGACTCATTTGAAGTACTAGATGAAGACAGTGGCGTATCCAGGAATTATTTTTGCGTGGGGGGGGGGGGCTGAGTGTTCTGGGGGTCATTCATAAAATAATATTATAATAAGTAATACTCTGTAATATTATAATTATAATACACCCACTCTAGTACATGGAATTCCACAGTTGAGTGGGTTAATTTCCATGAAGTTTTTTTCTTGATAAAAATTATATGTTTCTTTTTATATTTTTGTAGTCAATTTTATTGATGTAAGTTATTCTTAGGTTTTTAGTTTTGAAAAGGAAATAAAATTATTATTTATTATTTTTATTAATATCAATTAAAGGTGCTCCCGACACCCCTTCTAATGTATTTTTACAATTTAAGCGGGTTGTCAGTAGTGACTCATTTAATTCTACTTACTTATAAACATCATAGGTACGTTTGGTAAACACTTTATGACAAACTACTTGTGCAATGAGCATGTTGTAATGATTCGTGTAAAATTTTTCTGTTTTCTCCTGAACATTTTGAGGAGGATACATCCCATATATATCCCCCCTGGATAAAGAACATAAATAAATAAGCAGAATAAATTGTCATTATATATTATTATAGAATAATTTACAATTATATTATTACTATATATATTATTATAATAACTATTTATAGAATAACCATGGCGGACTGGCGATCCACACCTGCCATTAGTTTTGTTTAGTTCATTATATTATGTCTTAGTTTTTTTTTTAGTTTCCTTTCAGTGTTATGTTAATTTTTCCATTTTGTTTATTTTCCATTATTTTTTTTTCTTAGATTATGTTTATTTAAACCTATGTTCTCATTTTTTTGGTTTCTTATAATTATGTTTAATTACTCAGTTATTCCCTTCTCTTCTTTGATTTCTCATCCTTTTTATTTTCTATTTTCATTTATTTTATTTTTCCTCTTGGGGTATTGCGTATTGGTAATTGTTTGACATTGGCATCGCACATTATATCTTGATTGTCACTGTAAAGAGTATTGAGGTACACTGAAGGAGCCAACAAAAAAATTCTGGGGGCGTGCAAGAGTAATCCTTCAACCACCGGCACACCATCTCACCATGACAGGAAAAATTTAAGGTGTTGGCCGGACACGGAAAGTAAAGTAAGTAAGTATTAATACTATTTAAGAACTACGTCAGTAAACTTAAATTACACCCACATTAAGTTACTGTAGTTATAATCATTAAAGAACTCACTGACATTATTGAAGAACATTGTAGATAACATTCATCTAACTTTGGAACAACTTATTCAAATTATAAATTGCGTGCTGTACACGAATTAAACCAAAAGTTTACAGTAAGATATCGCGTATGCTACTCTTGAAAGTTGATGCTTCACCAACAACGAATATAAAGTGTGAGAAAATTGGAAATAATGAATACAATACTCACCTTTAACCTAAAAACATGATTTTGTTTGATAAGAATAGTAGTGACTAGTGAGTTGAGGGATAAAAACGTCATCATTTTCTGATAGCAAAACACTGTGAAATAAGCATTATTTACAAAAGTAGATAAATATGAAAAATGTTAACAATTTTTTTTCCATTGTTACATCTTAACACAATCAAATTGTAAATGAATAATAAATGTCAGCTTGATAAGTTATCTGTTATCATTATTTGCACTTTGCAAACAAAACTTGGAAAGGAGACCACTCGTGACTCTTCTTGAACGCCAACCGCCAACCAGCTGGTCGCTCCTTCGTCTGTTTTCGTATTCAGCAGGCAGCACTCAGCTGGGCAATTTCCACGAATTTTGGGGATACCGGATAGCGCATACTCTACTACCCTCCAGGAACAGGAATCAGAGACTGAATACGAAAGCAATAAATTAGAAATATTAAGGTATTTAATTGAACATTTAGTAAGTAGCTTTGTAGTTGGATGGTTCATCTCATCAATGCTGTAATATAGATTCATTATTCAATGTATAAATTTTCATTTCCACTGTAATTATTATACTGAAATTCAGTCGCAATTTAATAGGGTCTACTGTGCCTGGAAGCTACAGTATTTAAGTCTAATTACTTGAAAATGAAGCTTATTAATATTGAGCTAATAAGTCCAATGATACGGTATCCTACATAAAATAATAACATTTTTAAACTGCTCTTTTTAGGTTATGTGAGAATCTTTCAATGTACAAAAATGGGGTTATTCGAGGATGAATTTTCTCAAGGATTCACTAGCAAGGTTCAAAAATTGATTTATTAAGTTGATTCTTGCTCTAGTCTGAACTGTAGCATAGACTAACTATACATAACATAACTGTTGTCTGTGACTGTAGTCATTCCTCATAGTCAACAAAACTATGGAGTATGATTGATGCAAATTTGGGGCAAAGTTCCATTACGGGCCAATATAGCAGGATTCATTTAACTTGACATAAGTCAGCTGTTTTGGTAATAATTAAACAGTGACTTTGACACAATAATCAAAAGGCTTAAAAGTCTTAAAGACCTTTAAAGTCTTTAAAAGACCTTTTTGAAGAAGACCTTTCAAAGAATAACTTTTTAAAAGACCTTTTCAATAATCTGTGAGATTCAGCATTTGTAGGTTAAGTATTGTGATATTGCTCTTTGAAACAGCTGACTTCTGACAAGTTGAATTGGATTCTGCTATACTATTATCGCATTATCAGTATTGACCAGCTGTTATATTATACAGGATGTTTCTAAAACAGACCGACAAACTTTGTGAGCGGTTTTCTGACATTGAGGCCCGCTTAAGCAACAGCTTAAGGTTAATATTGACTTGATGACCCTTATGATCAGCTTCTGTACCTTGAGGAGCGGCTCAATATGCAGGAAGCTTGTTCCTCCCTATCCTACAATCCCATACAACAGCAAGGACTGTGTCAGAGAATAGTAGATAGGTTTCAGACACCTCTCATCCACTAGTGTCCTCAAGATTCTGAACTTGTAGATGGTTTGTCTTAACCTCCTGCATAAGTCATTGATATGATGGTCCCAGCGTAGAAAAGAATCTATGAAACTGCTTCTTGTAAACTGTGTATGATAAAGTTCCATTGAACATGGGTTCTAAACTGCCAAGACGAAGGTTGCTGTAAAAATAAAGCAACCTTATCTGAAAAGTATTTCAAAATAGCGGGCATTTTAAATTGAAATAACTCGAAAACTTGTTGCCTGCCATTTTAAAATATTTCGTCAGATAAGTTGGCTTCATTTTTTTCACAGCAGACCTTCATCTTGGCCTTGACCATGTCATATTTCAACAAAATTAGTCAAACCATTGTGGTGAAAAAAAATAAAAAGTGAAAAAACAATATGGCGACTTGGGGAAACAAAGCATTTTAGGACCCATGTTTACTGAAACTTTTTTCTAAATTACAATGTCAGGAAACCGCTCACGAAGTTTGTCGGTCTATTTTAGAAACACTCTGTACAGCTGGTTAGTGGTATGTTATATAGATTTTTCAACATCGATATTAGCATTGATCAGTTATGGAACTGGACCCATTTATGTACCGTACTATTGACTTTGATATTATATTCAGTGACCTCATAATACAAATATAATGTATTATATAAATATATAATATATTATTTTCAAAACTTGAAGTGTGGAAAATGACTTCAAATAATCAAATAAGTAATGTGCAATCATTCTCGTGTCGTCTGTAGAATGAAAATCTGGTTGGTGACAAATACCTTATTGCCATTTATCACTTTCAAATATAATAAGGTGGATAATATGATGACATTAATATATATTTCATGATTCATTTCAGTTCAATGGAGATTCGAAAAACAGGAATCCTGTTGAAAAAGCTGAGAGATCTGTTGAAAAATGTGACGTATGTCAAAGAATCATTACATGCATATATTGTTCCACACAATGATGGACATTTGGTAACTAAATTTCTTAATACTAGTTTGATAATATTATGAAACGAGTTTACCGCGTGCAGCGCGAAGCGCTGCTTTGTTTATTTGCTACAGTAAGATGAACTCCATATTGGAATAGCAAAGATTTTTTAATTTTTGTATTACTCAATAGATGCATAATTGCATATATTAATAATTACAATGACAAAGCAATATCTAACTCATTCTTAGATTTTTTGGGGCAGGACCTTTGTTGGAACTGATAGATAATTGTGTTTCCTAGTTTCCTTTTTTTACTATAGGTTGCTATAATATAAAATAGTCTCTTGCTAGTATGCAGGCCTATGCTTATATGTTGAATCTATCTGTCAATACATAAAAAAGTAGGCAAAAATAAATATGTCAAAAAAGAGCAGTATTCTATCTACGACGGATGCCTTTTTTCAATTTTGACGGAATGAACATGAATGTTTACAAGATGCAAAAACAAAAGTAAATTAAGTTAAAGTTAAGTAATTGTTAAAATTATTGCAATATGTTTTACTCGAAATCATTATAATATGTAGAATTCAAATCGAATCTTCTAAACCCTTTTAGCACTATTAGCTTCTGGCTCTCTATGGCTCATCTATTATTCTCTTATTCTATTATTCTCTTTGGCTCATCTATGTGCCATTTAACAAACTGATACCGGTAGTGAAACTTTATGCCAACAGATAGTGCCACAGGAAACTATGTTTTTAACAGATATCTCACATTTAAAATGATCATTTTTGGAAAAAAATAGAGCCTGCAAAACTTCCTATTTAGTTTGAAATTAGTAGCTGCATGGTCTTTATAATATTAAAAAATACTTGAAATGTGCGATGTGATTATTATATTGATTATTATCTTTTTAATGAAAGAACGAATACATCAGTGCAAGAGACGAGCGGTTGGCTTTAATTTCTGGGTTTACTGGCTCATTTGGAACTGCCATCATCACAGAGAATAATGCCTTGTTGTGGACTGATGGTCGCTATACACTCCAGGCCAGGGGTCAGATGGATGAAAATTGGAACCTGTTCACAGAGGGTACAGTATCTGTTATCATGAACATTTACACGAGTCTTATCACTAGTGACCTTATTACGATTTGTTTAACCTGACTCATGATGTAAAGCAGATCTTTTTAGGTACTTATGTGATCAATTTCACATATCAATTGATGTATTCCGTGAGCTATTTAATAGTCAGTGAACTATAATAAGCATAATATATATGCATTTTGAAGAAGTACTATAAGGCTACCTGCATACAGAAAACAACTGGTTATCAATAGGCTACAATGGAAACTTGAGTCGCTCAAGCTAGAATTTCTACTCGAAAGTGACTGGTGTAAAAAAATGTTTATACAGGCTTAATATATGCTTTGTATCGAAAAGAAATGCTTTCAAAATTCTAAATCATTCTGAAAAGTGGATAAAACTACAACCTAAGTGGAGTTAGGTTATCACGGCGAGGTGGAACAACCTTCGGGTCTCCCCACCGACAAAAGCCATACGCTAAATAATAAAATATGCTTTGTCATAAATAAGAAAATACATATTCGGAGATTAACCATCCCGACCGTTACATATTTGGTGGAGATTTTATTATTCCACGGTTACAGCTTCTACCTGTATAAGTTAGGCTATGATTGTGAAGCGATTTATTCATACCTCAAAAATACAATGTATTATTAGAAATATATATATACAGAAAAAACCTGGGAGGTAGGCTAACTAGATATTATCTAGTTTCCTCCCAATTTTTTCTTCAACTTAGTTATTTAATAATTAATTTTTGATCAATTTCATATTGCTTTCAAGTTCTTTGAGTTGCTGATAGTGCCTTGTTCCATTTACTTTTAAATACAGTATCAATTACATAATCGTACTATAAATGGTTTTTGTACTGAGTCAAAGAGTTTGTTTTTCTCTTATTTCTTTTTAGCTAATAGATTGATTGATCATTAATGCTTAATTCTGTTCCATTGTTTTTGCTTAATTGCGTGATCCTTAAATTCAAATTCAAATTGGTTTTTTATTTTTCATGACATCACATTACAAAAATTAAAATCATACAACAATATTACATCCTCTGCAAACAAACAATATTATATAAGAATTAAATTGAATAAAGGAAAATACAATACTATTTTTTAAGGAATAAACCAGATAAATGCTGTAATATTGTAATTTTCTTATTTATGGCAGGGCTTGCCGACTCGCCTAGTCAAAGCGGCTGGCTTGTGAAGAACCTGCCGGTGGGCGCGCGTGTCGGATGCGACCCGCACCTGCTCTCCTACACCATGTGGACAACGATCGCCATCCAGCTGAACGATGCCGGCCTCCATCTGGTGCCAGTCGATGACAACCTCATCGATGTCATTTGGCAGGACCAGCCTGCACCGTCCAGCTCAGTTGTCAATCCTTTGCCCGTCAAGTACACTGGTTAGTACAAATCTAAATACAACTACAAATTCAACAAAAATATTACTTTCCAATTACACTCAACCCACAGTACATATAAGAAATCATTATAATAACTTTGTTTGTAATTGAAAAAGATATTGTCCTAGAATAAAAATATTTTAAAAACTAATAGAGAAGATATTTGACAGATGGTGTTTACTATACTGTGCAGGAATTTATGGATACAACTTGTGTTGATCCTGTAATGTCTCTTATATTCATGTGTGTTGTTATTTTTTGACGATTTCCCATACTCTGAGGGCCGCTTTCCCCAACGCTGCTTAAGCGCCATAGCTGATTTTTTTCTATAATTTTTCCTATTCTCCGAATGAGGCTTAAGCTAGA
The DNA here is from genome assembly GCA_017141395.1 of Laodelphax striatellus. Classification (NCBI taxonomy): domain Eukaryota; kingdom Metazoa; phylum Arthropoda; class Insecta; order Hemiptera; family Delphacidae; genus Laodelphax; species Laodelphax striatellus. The sequence continues at coordinate 24,971,085 of CM029534.1, forward strand.
TGTATAACTTAAGCAGCGTTGGGAAAAGCGGCCCTGATTGAGTCAGCAAAAAACTCAAATCATACTTTCTAATCGTATTTCACAGTACCGGTATGTATTTTATGCGATGCCTTTCCTATTGAGTTCTATTAGACCCGATTCAGACAGAAGAGACGTGGCGCGGACATATGGATCATATGATCGTCTACTCTATACAAACAAATAGTCCAATGCACACTGAAACAGCTGATTTAGGTGTGCATTGGACTATTTGTTTGTATAGCAGGATCAATTTAACTTGTCAGAAAACATATGTTTCGGCCACCACTATCACAATACTTAACCTACAAATGCTGAATCTCGCAGATTATTGAAAAGGTCATTTAAAAAGGTATTCTAAAGGTCTTTTAAAGACTATAAAGGTCTTCAAGACTTTTAAGCCTTTGGATTATTGTGTCAAAATCACTTATTACTTATTACTAGCTACTTATTGCCGAAACAGCTGTTTTCTGACAAGTCAAATTAATCCTGCTATACAGAGTAGACGATCATAATTATGATCCATATGTCCGCGCCACGTCTCTTCTGTCTGAATCGGAAACCTAGTAAGCATATGCTCCGGACGGCATTACAATTATTCTACCAGTAGGGCAACGTGTGAATTTGAATTGACTAGTACAGACGACGTCTCGTGTCGGTCGCGTATCCCTGGTGTGCGAGCCCCCCATAGCTAAATAAAAGGGTGCTTGAATGTAATTGGTTTTCTTGCAATCGACCTTTTATATGCAGACATTTTACAGTGTTGTTATTTTTCCATATTCCAATTCAACATTTATGATGATATCAATCATAGGTCCTTTTCCTATATTCTCTGATGAAAATAACAATAGGCCTATATCTATATTACAATACACAAACCACTATTTACAATGTGTATAGAATACATTTTTCACATTTCTTTACTCTGTTTTAGGAAAATTCAGCAAACTCAAGGTTGAGGAAGTGAGATCAACGATGGCTGAGAAGAAAGCAGAAGTGCTGATTGTCACAGCTCTGGATGAAATTGCATGGCTGTTCAATTTGAGAGGCTCCGACATTGAATACAACCCAGTGTTCTTTGCTTATGCTGCTGTAACACTCTCAGATGTTCATCTTTTCATTGACGAGAGTAAATTGAGTCCGGCAGTGAAAGGTCACTTCAAGGAAGAAGGTCTTAATGTGACCATTCACCCCTACGATCAAATCAATAAGTTCATTAGTGATCAGGTGAGTTTGTTTTTGATTTTCTATTCATTTCAATAAAAAGATTACATCATCAATGGTTAAAAACTTGGATCGCATAGAAGAAGATAAGATATGATTTTCAAATTGATAAAATACAATTTTGCATGTAAATTAAGACATCTAAACATGTAATAATTTGATCTATTCTCACATTTAAATCCCTCTCTTTGTATTTTCCGGTCATTTAATTTTATCTTAGTGACGTGCTGTGTTCGAGTTTATACAAGATATTATTCAGCCTTCAATAACAGAAATCAATAATCCTTGGTTTACATCTCTTGGAATGATTGGAATAATTCAAGTGTAAGATAGACTTGAGCTTTTCAATTAGCTGTTTAATGCTTTTTTTGACGATATTCAACTGTATTTATATATGTTATGTACTAAGTTGAATAAACAATTGATTGATTGATTGATCTGCAGGTATCACGAATTGAAGCCTCATCTAATAAAGTTTGGGTGAGCCATTCCTCTCCTTTTTCTCAAATAATGATTGTACCTGAAAAGATGAGACTGCTCGATGTATCACCGATAGCCCTATTGAAAGCAATAAAGAATGAAACCGAAACCCAGGGCTTCATCAATTGTCACATTAGAGATGCTGTCGCTCTAATCTGCTACCTTGCCTGGTTGGAAAAGGAACTGGCTAAGGGATCCATCGTTACTGAACTAAGCGGCGCTGCTAAACTGCTCGAATTCCGGAAGTAAGTTTTGATGGATTAATTGCAATTTAAATATTCTATCAAAATCTCTTTGGTTTTTATTGTTATTGCTTAGGAAGCATTGACGGGAAGGAAAGTTTGAAATGTTTTCCTAGAATAATTGTTTTATGAATGCTCCTTCATCTTTATTGGCTTAATCAATTAAATAAAAAAGGAAAGAAAAAGAAAAGATAAGCAGGCAGGCTCTCAAAACGTCTTCTATTCCTGAATTTAGTTACATAAATATTCCAAATGTTGAGGTTGTGCAAATTTCTGTTACCATCAAGATGAATAATCCATGAGTAAATTAACAATTTTAACAATTTACTTGGCATTACTTCAGCTGAGTGAACAAGAAAACTACTTTTTCTATAACTTTGGAATTTTATTTTCACATAACTTTATTAGTCTTTGTCCTTCAACTTCCATTTGTCTAATATAATATGAAGTCTCAAACTCGTATTATTGATATTCTCATACGACTGGTGGTTGTATCAATTTGCAGGGAACAAGATGAGTTTGTTGGCCCCAGTTTTGAAACAATATCGTCAGCTGGCCCAAATGCTGCAATTATCCACTACAGTCCTACTGTTGAATCGGACCGAAGGATCACAACTGATGAAATCTATTTGTGCGACTCTGGTGGCCAGTACAAGTAAGTAATCTTTAATTTCTAAAACTACAAATATTTCTAATGCATACGTATAAAATCTCCACTTTTAAAAAAGGTTTTTATTTTTTGACAGTTACGGACGCCTTTCCTTGCATAAAGTCCAATATTGGAAATGCAATCTATATGCACCTCGCTTTTAATAGTTCCTGGTATATTTTTCAGATATTATTGAAAGACAGTCTCCTTTGCATTTGAAAAGATCTAGCTACAGGTGAACTGATCACCGATTGTTGGTTTTTTCAATCACGTGAACGCTTTATCTGAAGTATAGTAATATTCATTAAATTTGGCGGATGGCGAATCAATAGATAGATATGTTTTCTTTACGTTGCTGATGACCGTAGAGTCCGATGGCAAAAAATAATATCTATCTATTTGCCATCCACCAAATTAAATGAATCTGTCTTTATTGGTCCTTGGTGGGAGTCGAAGGTCCATGTTTTACCTCGCGGCCTCAACAGCATTATTATTAGACTGGAATATAATTCTTGAACTTCTCGTCTTAATTGTAGTTCCCTTTAAATGTTATTGTTGACTCATTTTTTCATCAATCATCAACCTAATTTTATTAATTTATTCCAGGGATGGCACTACTGATGTGACTCGCACGCTGCACTTTGGTACGCCATCACAGTTTGAGAAAGAATGTTTTACTCGTGTTTACAAGGGACAGATTGCTATTGCCACAAGTGTTTTCCCACGAAAGATAAAGGTAATCACAATTTTTCATCGCGTTTTTAGTAGAAGAATACAAAATCAATTAAATTTTGTCCACGTAATAGAAAGGGATCTCTAAATTGTACTGTACCTAAGAACCATATATCTAAGGCCCGATTTCACCGAAACGAAAACCAGGTGTGAGCAACAGTTAGTTCTAAACCAACAAAAAATTATATTACCACTCCTATTTAAAATCACTAACTGGCGCTCAAACCTGTTTTTCGTTTTTTTGTTGAATCGGGCTTGAGTGTCTCTACGTTTCCCTATTCCGAGTTTATGTGAGAACCTCTTTCATTTCTCGACTTGCAAGCCTGAAGCCTGCTGACAATATTCACTTCTCAGTTGTCTGAACAACGACTGATACGTGTGGCACACCTTGCCACAAAATCTTGAAAGTTAATGATAATTTTAAAAAATCTTCCATGCAAAGCATCTTCCATTTTCCGAAATCTTCATTCTGAATGTCAGAAAAACAATCATGTGTCTCATTAATAAGGCAGGTAAGTAAGATAAATTGAAAGAATTGGAATTTCAGGAGGGTTATTCAAGTTTTGCAAGCTATTCAATGAAATATAATTTGATTTTAATTTGCTGATTTAATCCTGCATTGTGCTTTTATGGAGTTTTATTGGTCCATCTCCATTATAGATATAAAAAAACTCAACTGCACTCCAGTCGTCTCTCAATAAATTATGAATAATAATGGTTTGCAGGGAATGTTATTGGATCCAAGAGCTCGAAAAGCGCTGTGGGACATTGGCTTGGATTACAATCACGGAACGGGCCATGGTGTGGGATCCTACCTTTGCGTGCACGAGGGACCGATGGGCATATCCTGGCGAGTCTACCCAGATGATCCTGGTCTGCAAGAAGGAATGTTCCTATCGAACGGTGAGATATCTATTACAAATTAATAACATTTACAAAAAATATAGTTAAATATCTATTAAAATATCAATTCAAAAATATTTACAGCCAGTTGCACTAAAATATAGTTGAACTGAACCACTGTAAAATGACGTCATTGGATTGTTCGTTCATTGGTTTCTTTAGATGACAATTTTATTGCGGTTAAATTAAATTGGATTTTCGTGAAACTCGCATTTCGTGTTTTATCATAAATCTAAAATAGTACTATAGCTCATTATTTTTATTACTTTATTACAACTGGCCTAGATACAGAACAAAAATTACAAACATCTAAACAATCATTCAAAAGTATCGATAGAATTATGTTTCAACAAATCTGATACTAAAAAATTATTAACCCTTAGCATATCATGAGAAAAGGAAATTCTGGATTATTACAGATAATTGCGATGTTTTTCAGAGCCTGGCTACTACGAGAATGGAAAATTTGGAATTCGCCTGGAAGATATAATTAGAGTGGTGCCAGCCCAAACTCCACATAATTTCTCCGATAAAGGATTTCTCAAGTTTGAAACCATTACATTTGTACCGATTCAAACTAAAATGCTTCTGCCTGAACTGCTCACTGAAGAAGAGGTGAGATTAAGAACTCTTATAATGTTTATGTTTTCGTTTATCGATAATCAATATATATTTTGAAATTTTTCATCAAGATAAGAGATGAAAAATCTGCATATGAATTTTATCTAAGCGTAACACGGTTGATGTCATGACGTCATAGAACTAGAAGTGCATTGGTTGCAACATAATTTGATTTTAATTAATTTATGATTCGATCTCACACGGGTGTCACTTTTTATAAAAATGTGAAGCCCTAAAATAAATCTGGTGACTGGAATTGTAAAATTTTCAACCACATCGCTGATTTGAGATAGAACTTGGGTTTCACACAATCATATTCTTTTTTATGTTCGTGAATGACTTGAATTCCTTACTGGCTTCTTACTACTTTTTAGAAAGATCTGTAGATTTGTTGTATAACCTTGAAAATGCGATTTTTCAACTTGAAAAATAAATAACTGGCAGTGTAAATCGATGAACATGGAACAAATTCCTCTCATTTTAACCTTTAATTGTTGAAAATAGTGAAAAGTGATAATAAAGTTATAAGGTACAACTACAATCCTAGCAATGTTTATCTTCAATTTCTAGTTTACAATGTCTACCTAATGTCAATTTCTATTTCAATGTCTACATTCCACACATTTCTAGCTTGACAAATAGCGAACGAAGGAGTAATATGTGGAAGTGTGTGCAAATACATTGGCTGCTAATATGCAATTTACACATGTCATGCTTGTTTGTAGATCATGATTGAAATCGGGGACACGACGTGCTCTCCTCCCCCCAGGCCAGACGAGTGAAAAACTCACTAGATATAATGGGTTTGGAAACCCTATAATTAAGACTATATCAATTATATAAATTTTCATTTTTTCATATAGGATATTCTCTGGAGTGCCTCCTTTCTCGATAAATATCACATTATATTTACGTATGTTGTACATTGTTAGTATCGTTGTTTATTGAGAAATAGAATTATTATCATCATCCTGAACAAAACATTTTTTTGTTTCAATTTGTTCCAGATTGCTTATTTGAACAACTATCACAACATGTGCGGAGAAAAGATAGCTCCGATATTGATACGGATGGGGAAGACCGAAGCCTTTGAATGGCTAAGTCGGGAAACACAGCCGCTAGGCCAGTGCCAGACTTAGGCGGAAGAGCCTAGTTCGTCGCACTTCATGTCAATTGCGTAGCAACTTAAAATAGCACAAACAACATGAATGAGCTAGTCTTCAAATAGCTTGATGCCACTTGCCATATTGCCTATCCATTGCTCAACAGGCTTCCGCCAGGATGATGATGTATAGGCCTATATTTATAGAAACCAGCGTTCAAGCCAAACAACCTAAATTAGACAGGAATCATGAACTGATCCGCGTCAAATGTTTGTCAGAAAATCGCACCAATTCTCTTGTAACCGCACCATTCTTTTATGATAACCCGGTATTGTTAAATTCTATCACTAGTTATAGATTTATCTTTGATGAATCATAGCTGATTAATGAAGCTGATGAGCAACACACTAGCACTGATAGTCAACAGTTCTTATGTCACTGTTAAAGTTTGCCAGTCGACTAGTTTTCAGTATTAATTTCTGAAATTTTGTAAAGGAACGGTTATTTATTCTTGTAAATGGTATTCTAAGTGGCACTTTGGTATTTACTCGCATAAACTATATAGGCAATTGGCATGTGCCAGTAAGCTTATTAATGAAAATATATAATTATAAGAATAAATGACCGTTCCTACTCCTGAAGTTTTACAAATAAAACTCTCTGGCATAATGCTAATGGTAACGTTGAAACGCGGCATAAAAGGGTCTCATTCATAACTGCGTCCTAAGACTACATTTTGATGGAATACATTTAGGCCCGTATTACACAGTTTAAAAGACGTTTACAAACTTCGTTAAAAGACGACTTAAACTATCTTCGGCTCTTGATACGAGCGACATTAATTTTTCTGCGCATGCGTCAATAACGTCGGACCAATCTCAGAGCACTGTGATCATCTGTAATTGGTCATTAACGCATGCGCAGGAAAATTAATTCCGATCATATATCAAGAACTGAAGGTAGTTTTAGTTGAACGACTTTTAAACTGTGATTGATAATACAGGCCTATGACTGATAATAATGCATTTCTAACGAGCTTCACGTTTGGAAAATAACATGAAATGTCTCTGAAAAAACCGGTAGTTTTTAGTACAATATACAATGAATATACAATGCAATATTTTTGTAATGCTCATTTACCAGATTTGTTATGCAAAATATATCATAAATATTATATGTATAACTAATAAGGCTACTGTGGTTTAATAAATAAATCTTATAAAATTATTTTGTAAAAAATTGTCAATTCATTTTAAAACCAACCAGCTGGTGGAATTGAGCATTTTAAAGCAAATTTGGCCTTAGATATCTTCAAATTCATTTCAATTGACCGAGAAGAGATATAAGGCTTAATAAGTTAGAATAGTCGATAACATTATCTGTATTGTAACAATGTAGTTTTTTTACAAGTTTTACTCTCCTTGCCCTACCTACTAAAACAGGTAAGGAAAGTATTGCTTTAAAAAAAACTTGGGATGCCCAAACTTCAAGATCCCCTAAATTATTTCTATATTTCACTTGATGTTTTGGTAAACGGCATTGGCATTCAGGATTGGTAGAACCAGTACCTTCTTCATTACAATGGAGGTCATGTTGTTAAAACGAAAAAAAAATGATAACTTGAAAATATTTTAGAGAATTCAAATTGAACTAGAGAATTGTATCACATACGTTATATTAATAGAAAGTTGGTATGGTACCAGTATCAGTTCTAAAAATATTCATAGCAAGGTTCAGTAATGATCAGTTTCAAGAAGAAAAAGAAATCTATTTCCAATCACATATTTTTAAAATAAATAATAGAGAAACAAGGTTTTATATAAACTATTCAATTTTTAATCTAAACTATTAGTCCTAATCAATTTAAAACTATCAATAATTATTGATCGCCTACTTAACCGGATAAATTTGAAATAATCATAATTCACTTGATAATATTATTTCATAAAATTTACGTTACTAACGGAATAGAAATGCTCAAAATAATATAACCGTTTGGAGCTCTAAATGCGATGTGTGAGAGGAATGAAATATTCAAAGCAAAACTAGCAGAGCAGGCTGAGAGGTATGGCGATGTGATCGACGTTTTCAGGAAACTCATCACCGAAGGCCTGCTATTCGATGTTGAGGAGAGAAATCTTCTTTCAACCGCTTACAAACATGAAGTGAGTGTGCGTCGATCCAGCTTACAAGTCCTCATCTCTATCAACAAAAATGAAGCAAGAAAAAACAGCGGTGGTGATAAGCTCATTGAAGCAATTAGCGACTTGAAGAAAATCACTGCAAAGGAAATTCAAACATTTTGTTTGGAAATTATAAGCCTTCTGGATAATTTTCTTTTGCCATCAGCTATAGATCTGGAGAGTTCAGTTTTCTATCTGAGGATGAAAGGTGATCACTGGAGGTATATAGCTGAAATTTCAAATAGCTATTTCAAGAGGAACGCCATCGAACAATCCATAGTTGCTTACAAATGTGCCAGTGAAATCGCTATTCTGGAACTTCCACCTTATCATCCAACCAGACTTGGAGTTGCTTTGAATTTTTCCGTCCTTCTCTATGAAATTCTGAATTCGCCGCATAGAGCTTGTCGCATGTGTAGTGCAGCATTCTATGAAGCGATTTATGAAATTGACACTATCTCAGACTTGTTCTACAAAGACTCTACTCTCATCTTGCAACTTATGAATGATAATCTTATGCTTTGGCTAGCTGATATTATTGAGAAAGTACCTGACAAAAAATCTTAAAATAAAGATCTAGAATCGATTAAATCAGTTTTGTTAATTTTAATGATTAATGATAAAATAATAAATTTGGACCAATTCAACTTGATCAATTTTTTCCATCCAAAAATCATTCAAATTCGATTTATTTCTTGTAGATTGAGCACTCCCATTATCATTTGGTTAAAAATAACATAATGAGAAATATAATTCATAATTAGTAAATGTATACAATCTTATTTATGTTTAAAGCGTTCAAGAACTTAGTTATTGAAAAAGAGTTTTTGGAAGATCACTCTCTGAATGAGAGGAAAATCTCAAGAATAAAGAGTATTCTTAAACACACAATCCTTTTGAATAAGAGCTGTTGTATATAATTATTGATATTGTATTCTAATTATTAATATAATAAGTTGTACTGGTTGTACTATAGTATAATAAATATAAAGTTGTATTATAAATTGTACTGGATAGCAAGCTTGCTATCCAGTCAAATTAATTATTGAGAAAAACCTTTTCATATCATTTAAATTGAGATACTTACAACCAAAATATGGGTTTTAATCAACTCACAAATACAATAATCGACCGTTAAATTTATTAATCAATTTCATTACAAACCAAAGAACGTAATATTCAAACAGGGAAAACGTGATGGGATGCATCAAAGTTTATTACAGATCACTCTATACAAACAGAAAAGTAGCTTATTTTTCTAATGTTCTTAATATTTGCAATCAATAAATGTTAATAATTTATTCTGGTCGGCCTACGCGGTATTTATCTAAGAGATCAAACAAACTTTAGGTCTCACAGTAAAGTTTAATAACAATATTTTGAGAAAATGAATCAGTAATTTGTTCAGTTGAAGCTTTACATGGGCTGTCTCATCCTTCCCTGAAAATTGTGGGCTGTGAAAAGAGATTCTATTTGATTTTTTTTAGCAAATATGTGGTCAAACCGCTTTTATTGTCATTTTTGAAAGGTCGGTTCAAATAATTATGTTCATCATCATATTTTTTCAAAACTAATTTTTCTAGATTTTTCTATTGTCTAGTGCAGGATTTTTTAGAATTTGAACAGGGGTTTTCAATCTCTAAAAAGAAGTTTATCTGCGACCACGTTTTGCCAAAAATTGATTTGGTTAGGCCTACTTGTTTGAAAAGCGCGCTCTGCTCTTCAGTCAGTACTGCCACTCTTTTGGTCGTTGTGTAAATTGAGTGTAAATTCCCCACCGTGGGGAAAAATCCTCACATCTGGCAACACTGATTCAGGTGAGTCTAGGAATTTTTGCAGTAATGGTAGTGGCAACACTGTTCATCGGTCGCTCACTCTCTCATTTCTTCCGTCTGCGTCTGCAATCTGCATTGCTGGATGATGTGCTGTATTCAAGTATTCCGGCTATAGGTTATTGACAATTTTTGACATTTTATGACAAATGAATAATGGATTCCACTACATTGGACATTAATCAAGAAAATGAGAAAGGCGAAGAAGATGATTTTGTCGACCCATGGAATGTGAATTCGAAATCGGATACAGGAATCGATTATGACAAACTTATAGGTTAGTAAGTTCAAACTTGACATTATTTTTTGTTAATATTTTGATTGAGAGAATTAACTTCTCTTTTGTCTTTAAAAATTACATTGGCATGGTTTTTAGGAATAAGGTCCCAAAATCTAAAATCTTTTCTTAGGAAAGATTTGAAATGAAAATGTAAAGATAAGTTGATGAAACTTTCCAGAAGAAGTATGGTACTGCCGATTTATCAAAGCAGAGACAATTAGAATACTTAACAGTTTCCTATCGTCTTTGATCAAAGCTATGATATTTCTGCAGTCCTGGTTCTATTGAGAAATGTTATTGTGTGATTTGTGCTCAAAGATTTTTGACGTACTCTAATATTATAATATTAGCAACTCTATTATAAAATGCATCAACCATAAAACTTCTCATAATATCGTGAATTGCATTCTATTGTTTACTATCAATATAGCTTATTCAATCATCTAACATCCTACAAAATCTTAGAAACGTTGTTGCCTAGTAATACTGTAATGGACACAGTTCAATAAAGCGAATTATTTTAATGTTTTGAACTTTTCTACTGCCTTTCAATCACTTTATAAATCTCCTCTGATTCAGTTGTGACAAATTATATGAGCGAAAGAGCTGATCTCTGGTTTACGGCAAATAAATTGATCCTGTTTATAAAATAAGCGTACTAATTAGCTATATAAATAAATCAATTTAGATTCAAAAGTTGGTAAAAGACTGAATTATGCGAAAAAATATACAGTACTAATAATTATTATGTTGGATTTCAGTGCGCTTTGGCAGTTCAAAAATTGACGAGGAACTTCTTTCACGCTGGAGCAATGTCATCAAAGCTCCTCTGCATCATTTGTTGAGGCGCAAAGTGTTCTTCTCTCATCGGGACATGCAAACTATACTCAAGTATACTGAAGAAGGGAAATCATTCTACTTATACACGGGCCGCGGTCCATCTTCCGAAGCCATGCATGTCGGTCACTTGATACCATTCATATTTACAAAGTAAGGCTGAATAAAATCATTAACAGAGTTAGCATGATTTAATTAATTGCGAAAAATTGTCATTCAATATTATTTGCTCATAATAAAAAAAAATACTCAGTTTGCCCAGATTTGGGTAGCATATTTGGAGAATTTTTAGTATAGATAGAATATTGTTCTGCCCAGCATCTTCAGCTTTTAGGCAAGATTTGTCCACATTACAATTTATTCTTAATTTCAATTGTCAGGTTTTATCATTGGCGCAGACTTTCAAGTGGATTAAAACCCAACTGTTTGCTAGTTAAATTGTAATCCTCCATCATTGTATGTACATTTCAGAATAACAGAGCCTTATCTTAAGTTCGGTAATAAATATTTGAATCAATTTCAGATGGATACAAGATACGTTCGATGTTCCTCTTGTCATTCAGTTGACAGACGATGAAAAGTTTCTTTGGAAGGATCTGAAGTTGGAGAATGCTAAAAAGTTAGCTTATGAAAATGCCAAAGACATCATTGCTTGTGGATTCGATATCAACAAGACATTCATATTTTCAGACTTCAATTTCATTGGGTGAGTATTCATGAAGCTCTAATACAGTAATAATTCACCTTGCAACTTTAGACCAATTTTTTGGATAAATATATAAAAGTCTTTGTATTTTATAATACGTACGTTGAAATTATAATTTTTGTGCAATATTTTCCGAGTAAGAGGCGATTAACTTCTAGCCATCAAAAAGATTACTAACGGTTTATTTTCCATTAATGGAATCTCTTAGTGAATGCAATAGTGACATTATATTTTGGTGAATTTCTATGAAATGAAATGTTTTATAGTAAAATGCATTTTCACTGAATAAAAAAACTTCAAGTTGTCAAAACCACGAATTTATTAAAACTACGATTTACCGGTTTCGGTTGTTACACCATTATCAATCTCTGGCAAACTCCAGCAAAAACAAAACAAAATGCATTTTTATTGAGTCCAGGTGCCTGTTACATAAAAATTTTGAAGTCCTGTAATAAACTTCTAGAAAAAATCGGAATCACACTGGACTTGAATAGCACGGCGTATATTTACGGTGTGATTAATTTGTTTAAGATAGTGTGTTTTAGTAGAGAGTATGTTGAGTTTGCCTTTTTTTTTTTCTACTAGACTTCTAAATTTTATGAATAGATTTCAGAGTTAAAATTGAAGAAAAGTGAGCGAACTCACTTTAGTCCAAGTATTACGTATTGTTGAGAGTTCGTGAAATTATTATGCTGTTTAAAACTCCACAATAAACATTTGTGATTTTCAGGCAATGTCCGGAATTTTATCAGAATATGGTTAGAGTACAAAAGAGCGTAACTTTCAACCAAGTGAAAGGAATATTTGGTTTTGGAGAAAGTGACGTCATTGGAAAAATAGCCTTCCCTGCTACACAAGCAGCCCCCTCGTTCTCGTCCTCATTTCCATTTATCTTTGGAAACGTCAAACTGCCTTGCCTCATTCCTTGTGCTATCGACCAGGTAAGTGCCGCTATTGTTTTATGATGCCATTCTCTTCTTAAAATGGTGAAAATTAAAGATTAGATGTCTTCCTCCACTACTCAGCTACTAGTATACTGAGAGCTGGGGCACAAGTTTTACGCCCTTACTATTTGAAGATCATATCTCAGGATCAAAGATGGATTTACACAAGATCCACCATTAATTTTAAAAATTAAGTACAGTAGAAATAAATATTATAAACGTTATCAAGCAATTTATCTGCCAATGATTATATAAGTTGACTCAATTTTTTATTATGATTCAATGAAATATTTTTTCAACCCAAAATGATTTATGTTGTGGAAATAGATGTTATTTTCAAATAGTAGTCTTAATAATTCGGTATATTTTCCATTTATCCTTCGTTTGGTTTTGACTGGAATACGTGTAAAATGAAATGAAATTTCATTTAAACGTGTAAAAGTCGTTTCAATGAAATGATCCTCTTATTAGCACCCTGTGACTTTTATTTCGCTTTTAAACTTATCAAAAGAATGGTGTGTAAAGTAGGACACCACTTAGTTTTCGCCTTTAGGAATTTCTATTTAGCCGATAGACCTGTTTTGGGCATAATTTGATATCAACATTTAATTTCTTCTTGCATGTACTGTAGGCCTATATGCTTATCAAATAAATTATTATTTTTTGTCCAATGAGATGACGAGTCTACATATAGAAGCGTATTTGATGTTATAATCATAACGATTTATTGAAGACATATTGGAAGGAATATTACGGAAAGCATGGTGTAGATTCGCCATTTCATCTGCAGTTCTATTTCAACCCAATGTATGGCTGGTTCATTTTTCTAAGGTACCTTATCTGTACTCACAATTAATTGCCCAATTGCAGCCTTTTGTATGTTAAAAATGTATAAGTAGTCATCCTCTGTAATGAACCCATATTGAAATTATGAAATGGATGAAAGCTCAACATTGTGGAAAGTTGTAATGAACTGTTATGACAATTATCATTTCAATCCAGGTGTGTTAGCAAAATGAAGTAACTGTATAGTATAAAAGCATGGAAGTTCACTAATTTATATATTTCATCGGTATCTCCAATGTTTTAGGACCCATACTTTCGAATGACCAGAGATGTGGCGCCAAGACTGGGCTACCACAAGCCTGCTCTTCTACATTCAACATTCATCCCAGCGTTGCAGGGTGCTAAAACTAAAATGTCGGCCAGTGACGAAAATACAGCAATTTTCCTGACAGATACTCCAAAACAAATAAAAAACAAGGTACAGTAAAAATGATTAAAAAGTTTAAAACATGTATACATTAGGCTCTTTCGAATTTGAATTTACTAATGTTCAGAGGGGTGTTTTATGAGAAAAACCTATTATTCATAATTTCCCCTTCAAGAAAGCACTAGAGAATAACTAAGTGATAGATTGATAGTACGAAGGGAACTAGAATTCACAGTAAGGATAATGAGTAGGATGCGCAGTATACTGATGCAAAAGTAACTTAGCTCCAAACCCAGTTAGGTACCATGAAAACTGTGTTACTTTTCGACTGGGTTCCGGGTGACGTCATGCCTCTCGTAACTGTGGCTAGATTTTAACTGTGACTGTGGGGCATGACCCTACCGTGAATTCTAGTATCCGTGTACGGTACCTTAAATTATAATATAAATTGTATTGTTGACAGACATTATTCAATACTGCCATCAAATTAGCCTCGATCACAACCAACCACGATAACCAAAACTTTGTTTTCTCACCACTCTTAGCTCCTACATCCCCAACTCCGCTCAAGTCTCGGGCCCTACCTGGAAGGTCTATGATTGGAACTATGCAAGCCCCGGTAGGAATGAACCGGTTGCATCTCCCTTCCATTTTTGTCAAGCCGTTTCATGTTACTGGACGTCACCTCACTTTCTTTGAACTTTTATGCAACCTCGCATCGGCTGCGGTTAACTTGAATGGGAATTACTAGCGAACACACTAGACACCTGCTATAATGATATAAACCACTATTTGAATTTCTGGTGTGATTAATTTGTATAAATTATTGTGTTTTAGTAGAGAAAGTGCTGATGGTTTTTGTATTTGAAACTAATGAATGCTTATTTTTCAGGTGAACAAACATGCATTTTCGGGCGGTAAAGCTACTGTTGAGGAGCACCGCGAATTAGGGGGAGACTGTTCAGTTGATATATCCTACCAATATTTGAGGTTTTTCATGGAGGATGATGAACAGCTTGAGAAAATTAAGAAGGTTAGTGGGCCTCAGTACCTAAATCTTTGATTTTCAACATGCTAGATAATTTAAGAAACAATTTTTGATGACCTTACTTTGCTGGCTCAAAATAATGCGTTGCGTACAAGTTTTTATTGTTAGATACAGTGCTTAATTTCTAAAATTTTAGGCGCAGGAACGCTGATTTATTCCTATAAATAACATTGTAATTGATATTAGAGTATTAAAACTCAAATTGCGTTTATAGACTAGTTGGCTATTGACTTATAAGAATTCATGAAAAATTTCTAGAGGTGTACCGCAAATATGATTTGCTGGTGCCAATGAGTATTGGAAGGCCAATACAATCATACATTTGTGTAAACTGATGATTACACTTAAAGAAATTTAAATTGCTATTTCTGCAGCCTTATTTTTGTACAGTACGACACTGAATAAACACTTGCAAATGAAAACTTTTTAGCTCGTCTGTCCTTCAAACAACATACGGTACAATGAAACTGGCAAGATTTCATTTCTTTAAGACTTGTATTTTCTGTGTAAACCTATACTGGTGAGCAAATTGAACTCTGGTGTAATCAGTACCTGATTATTACCTGAAACTGGCGTTTCTGAAATAACCTTAAAAAGTAGTCGTGTCAACAAGGTTTTACCAGAATACTCTTGTCATGTCACTTATAATACAATTTATAAAAATATATCAGCGTTCCCAAACCTAAAATTTCAGAAGTAATTAAAACTGGCATATTGAAGACAAGTCATAAGTATTTATTCCTGTAGAGTACTAGCATAGCCTCCTCTAATACAAATAAAATAGCCTCCTCTCTGTATTGGAGGAGGCTATGGTACTAGCTGAACTTTGACTTAGAACCTTTCATTATTGCAAAACTTTTCAATTTCAGGATTATGAAAGTGGTGCTCTACTTACTGGTGAACTAAAGAAAATTCTTGTAGAAACACTTCAGCCCATTATTGCTGAACATCAGAAAAGGAGAGCTGAGATTACTGATGATGTTGTTAAACAATACATGACTCCTAGGAAACTCAATTTCACAATAAAATCGGATAAATGATTGTTCTAAGGTTATTTTAGAATTATTTGTTCCTTGTTAGACTGAAATTACTTGTTGATCTAAAAAGCTAATACTGGTAAGCCGGGTTTTCATAAGTAAGATTAGTTACTAATAGTACTAAATATTACCAGTAATTTAAAAAAAAGTCCATGTAAAAGGTAATGAGCATCAAACCTGGAATACATACTAACGGCCAGTTGCAAGCTATTTCAATTGAATTTAACCGCCGTAAAATGATGTCATCTAACATAACCCATGTAACGAAAACCAACGAACGAGTAGGTCATCAATGCTATGTCGTCATTTTACGAAGGTTAAATTAGATTCTCTTCCAACAGCCCGATAAATAACTCTCTACTGTGTTTCTGCTGCGTAATATTTTTCTTAGCCAGCTTACACATTGGTGCTTCAGACATCGTGTCTTAAGATGACTTATGACTCATAAGACATAATGTGTAAGCTCTGATTTGATAACATTGGTTGGTTCAAGTGCGACATGATGACCCAAGTCATCAAAGCACCAATGTGTAAGCTGGCTTAGAGAGTCTGATTATACATCATCAGTATCTATAGTATTTATGCTATAAGGTCAGGGCATGACATCAGTTGTAGGCTACATCAATTTCGCGTTTACATGTTCCCATCTAGTCGACAGTTTGATTCGTAAAAATTGCTAGTGCTTGATTTGTAAAATTTTATTCATGAGAACGCTTCGATTTTTCCTTATAAATGGTATTATGGTTGGTATCCTGCTTGCACTCAAGTGGTATTTCTATCACTTTGCAAGTACTCGTAGTATATGTTTCACTTGCCTCATTCAGGTACAGGCTTAAAGATATGGAATGAGATAAAATGATAAATAATTGGGGTATAATATTATATAGCTTTGTGTATTCTATTGTTTTTTTCTCATGAGAATGTTATTCAAAGTTTCTGTGGACACACTCATTTCATTAATTCAAGAGCTATTACACAATGTAGTAAAGTTTATTTATGTATATTTTTCTTTAAAACTGTATATTTTCCTATTGTATTGTAAGTTAAATAAAGCATATTCTATTCTATCCCATATGGTTGAAAGTATGATATACTTATGGTTAGAAGTATACAACCATGGGTTATTAATTGACTCAACACAACACGTAACAAAATAAGACCTGCGTTTAAACATGAACGCCACGACTCGTACACATTCCGAGCTCTCTCGAAGAAGTGAAGAAGGAGTAGACGATGATGGGGTAGGAAGGGGGGGGGTTAATAGTAGAATTGGTTATCGGGGAAGAGAGTGCAAGGCTAAGTAAACTTATCTCACAAACAGAAACTGACAATCGCCTCATTGAATCCACCAATGGTAGATAATAATAATAATTATTCCATTTATGAAAATGAATTATCATTCCCATACTCAGGCACTAGCCCCGATAAACAAATAGTAGAACCTTAGAATGTTAGAAATCAAGCACTGGCAACCTGTCGACTGGACAATCCGCTAGAAACGTGTTAACGTAACAAAAAAGGATTATATAATGCGTAGCGTAGCCTATACATTACTATTGGAATAATCTTGGTGAGTTTCATCGATAAAACACATAATAGACAGTAAATCCATTCCAGCTTTATTTACAATTATAATGTAATACTTATGGCAGTTGACAAAATATCTATGTGCAACATAATAGCTTAAACAATTCAATAAAAAGACGCGAATTCAGATCGGTGCTAAGACTACAACAATCATACAATTTACAACTTCCAAAATAATCTCAATGTGTTGGCTAGTCCGGTATCATTGAAGATAATATTTAAAAGGCCAGCCAGCATGAATATGGATAGAAGATAGCAAGCAATTATGCTGACCTTGGGTAATACTGGTCCAAATAACTTCTCTCTTATATAGTCGACAAATATCGCTTCCAAACCCCTGTTAACAGAAAGATGTAATAACTTGAGAATTACTGTCAGTTCTGCAAAGTGAACCAGTGTAAATAAAATGGTCGAATTTTTTGTCGAAAATATACAATTGACAACAAAATGTCTTCGCTCATACTCATAGGTCTATTAATAGACGACTCACTTCCATGAACGGGCAAAAATAATATCTATTGCCGACCGCTCTCGGATGGGTGACCGACACAAAAAATTGTGCAATGAGGCGAGGTGGAACCTACCCGTAAGGGTCTCCCCACCAATAAAAGCCATACGATAAAAAAAAACCTATTTGGCGTACTAATTCTAATACGGTACTGATTTTAAAGTTTAAAATAGTAAAAGAATATCAAACTCACATTATTGTGACAACTGTCTCGTCGACATCAATAAGATTGCTAATGCAAAGCAAAAGTGGCGATATGAATAAAAGAACAAAGATTGCTATGTTCCAACATGCTAGCTCGTCAGCTTGTTCATGGAAATCGTTATTGCTAGTCACGTCGATCCGAATCTAATCACTTGAAAAAAGGCTCAATTCAAAAATTTCAAACTTGTTCCTTGTTCTTGTATTACTAGCCTTTTTCTTGGCCGCTTTGATCATAAATGTATTACGCACTTCAGATCGATCTGAAACTTGATGGAAGTGAATAATAATGAAATAACATGTATAATCAGTACAGATAAGACTTATCTGTACTGATTATACTTAGTATAACACCATATTTCATACATTCTATATATGTTTACATCGTCTTTATATTCTATTCACTAGATCAGAGACTGATTAAAACAAAAATGTGTTTGCAATGTCCATTCAATCCGATTGGAGGCGACAGAAGAATAATACTGTAGGTCTACTGGTAATGCTCAAAATGATACAAAAGTTGCACATCGAGAATAATTCTCGATAATCATTAGCTAGAGAGCAAACACAATCAGTGCACGATAGATAATTATTGTGTGACACAGTATCTATCTAGCACTGATAGTGAATGCTCCCCAGCTAATTATCAATAAAATGCTAATATCGCTTTGAGTCACCTTTCCGAGGATAGACTCAGAAGTGTCATGATCATCATTACTAGAAATAAGCAACCCACATGAAAGTAAATACTGACTTACCAATGGCAATGCATAACAGTTATGATCGCAGTAAGAGTTTCAATGGTCTGAGATGGCACAACAAACATAGCTGGAATCAGTCCCAAAAGAGCTGCTGAGGCCACTCTTTCTGCACCCCATAAGGTTGAGTGATCACTGTCTTTTCCCGAAAATAATCTGTTACTCGTCGAGAATGGTCGAATTTGGCTGCTACACAAATCCGAAACCTGGTTTGAGAAAAATATTAATATATTATCGAGAATAATAATAGAGAAACTATGGGATATGAAGCAGCAAGCAGGATGGATTAGAGAAATTAAAGAAGATCTGAACGAACTGGAAATAACCCTGGATGATCTGAAAAGCAAAACCGAAATCTAAACAAACTAAAAGACATAAAAACAAGGTTCAAACCAAAAATAGACAACCGACATACTGTACAAAGGGTATTTACAGATGAAGAACGAAAGAGAAGATCAGAACGAATGAAGAAGTACTGGACAATGCGAAAGAAAAAATTAAGAAAGACCAGGAAATGATTGATTTAAGTGGTCCAATGAGGCCGTAAAAGCAAAATAAATAAATTACCGGTATATATAGTATTATGGACCGGGTAAATACCCATAGTGGGTAGGTGTATTTATAAATTACCCCAGGCCCGGGTGAATACCAAAAATTGGATATTTATCATTTTTATTGAATTAAGAGAAGATTTACTTGTCTTTTTACAATTACTATCTTGTAATAATAGTAAAATGATGATGAAATGTGTTTAACAATTTTTCACATGGTCCCCACTAGCATTTTATTTAGACCCAGATCCTGGGTATTTGTGATGTTGAATGGATTTATCTTATTAAAAATGACAAAGATAGTTTATAAAAGTCATAATAACTATTAAGAGAGAGGAAAAGTTGACTTAGTAAGTCAATAATAATGAAAACAGTCTGTAAGATTTTAATAATAATTTTTGTTCAATATCGTTTAGTACTAAAACAAAACATACTTTTAATAACTTAATAATAGTTTCTTCTCTGTGTGCCGATTTTAGACACAAGAAATCCTGTTTATTTACAAAATGAGGGTAATATTTAAGAATAATTACTAATTTGTTTAATAAATAGTGAAGAAGATCCCAATATATCATACAATGATAATAATAAAATATTAAGAGGTAAACACCAATATTCATGTTGCTCGATATCACTCATTATAATATGTAAACAGACATCATAATGCAGTTGAGTAGCTTAGTTCTAGTCGAGTCCAAGTATGAATTTCTATATTTGCCTGTACAACCTAGGTACTAATAATTAGCCTACGAGTTGTTAAGAGTAAAAGGAATAAGAACAACTTTTGAAAGACTTTCCTCATTAGTCACTGTTTTTCAAAGTAAATTCACATGTTGAAATCTGACTGTGATTTCCAATTATTGATTTATGGACAGTTTATTTTCAGCTTTTCTAAACACACATAATTATATAAACCTTGTCTACAAGAGTGTTTTCCTTGGTATAACTTTAATTTCCAAGTACTATTACTCATCAAATAAAAGAGGAAGTGATTCATACCTTAACGTTGCGTAGCAAACTAACTGGTTCTGACTTTTTGTCGACTGCTGCATGTTGGTGGAGTGTTCCATAACTACAAGTTTTCAAGGCTTGTTTGCTGACCAAGTCTGAGATTTTGAAAATGCATCCTACAAGAAAACAAAATTTAATGAAAATAATTCTCAAGTTTACGGAGCATTATTTTTGTTTAATACAGATTGGCGCCCTTATTTGGTGGGTGAATAGTAAAAACCCAAACAAGATAATAGGCATGTATTTTCTTATAATATATAATATAATTATTCCATTTAAGCTCATTATTAGTTTAACTAGTGATTTAATAAGTTCATCATCATTCAATTTATGAAGTTCTTTTATTAGTGGGGTTGCCCAATCGGTTCTAGGTAACTGAGTACGAGTAGCTGGTAGGTCCTAGTCGGAACTGGGTTGCCGATGAGGTTGTTCTTCAAAGCAGAGGCCGTCAAACCCATGTGACCTCAACCATTAATAAAATCCATACTGTAAGTGGATTTATCGGTTTTTACGAGAAATCGCAATCTGATTCCACTCTGTCGTCAGTGATCGTACCTCGCTCTCTAGAGTCTAGACACAAGTTATGCATTGGAATTGCTGTTTAGAAAGTGGTGAATGTAGACTGTTTAGTTTCAATTCAACATCTTTTATTTAGGAGAATATTATACTGTAGCGGGAACACGGTAGCCTAAGTGAAGAAGATTTAGAAGAAAAGTAGAAGGCTGATGTTGATTGATAGTTTGCCTGTGTGTTTGCACTGCTATTGAATCTTCTGTTCTTCAATTATCTTTATTCTGAATTTCTTTAGTTTTAGAACTCTATCGGACGATAGAAGATCAGAGCTTCGGGACAGTAATTAAGTGTTAATCAGCCTGTGGCAGAGTTCCTGATTTTAAAATGTTTTCTTCAATGGTTTAGTGTGACAGTTTATGTATACAGTGTGACAGTATGTAGTTATAATTATAATGACAGTTGTACTGTGACAGATACGAAATACGTGATAAGAATCGTTTAGAAGTAATGATAGCAAGATTAGGAACCCTATTTCCAACCAAATTGTTATAAATAATTTAAAAATAATTGAGGGTTGATATCTTGTGCTACTTCAAGCAGTTAAGTAGGTAGTATTGAGATAACCACGTTAAGTTATTTAATCGTATTTAGAATAATTGTATAATTATTTATTATAATGAACAGCTTTTACCACTACACAACAATCATTGTTTTGATCTGAAATTCTGAACACTCGGATTAACAAAATAAAGTTACGATTTAGGAACTGGTGGATAAAAATTACTGGCAGAGAAATATTTGCAATAATAAGGATTGAAGAAAAATATTTCTACTCATTAGTTCACCTTTGGATGACATTTGATTCCGAAGCAGAAATGATAATGCCATGCTGAATTTATAAAGAACGGTGTTACCAAAGAGTTCTTCTTCCCTTGAAAAAAATTGATTTCTGAAATCTTGAAGTTTATATGGAGAATAGAAACCAAATCCAAAGATTTTGTACTACATGCACAGTGTTTTCGGTCGACGAAGGATGCAGAAGCAAAGCAGACTGCAGATTTTCCAATGCTACCTTTAACACAATTATTTACCTGCTTCACCCAGGTGGCACTGTGCAATTCAAGCAGCGATACCAACATATAAATCTGAAATTGCACAACTTGAATTATTATATTATGGAAAAAAAGATGAAATAATTTATTGATAAAATCTCCAATTTGAATCAAATTACTTCTGATGTATTTTTCCATCAATTTAGAAGCTGATGTTCAAAATTGAATTTTTCTTATCGGCTGCAGCTTAAACCAATCAGCTGTTTAGTGAGTCCTCTTAAAATAATTATGATGGGTGATGAGTGATTAGTAGGTTATCTTATTTCTAGTTGGGTT
This sequence comes from Laodelphax striatellus, assembly GCA_017141395.1. Taxonomy (NCBI): domain Eukaryota; kingdom Metazoa; phylum Arthropoda; class Insecta; order Hemiptera; family Delphacidae; genus Laodelphax; species Laodelphax striatellus. The sequence continues at coordinate 24,993,654 of CM029534.1, forward strand.
TTGTGTGCAATTTAATGCGATAAAAAGTATTGAAAGTGTTTTTTATTTATATTGGTGTCTTCTGGATTGTAATGTTGAGTAGATGGTGAAAAAATATTAGAACTTAATCTCAATGGCTCTCAATATTCTGAGTAATGCATTATCCCAAGCTGTTCCTAGAGGTCAATCAGCCTCTGGCACAGTTTGGAAATTATTTTGTAAAGCTAATACTCGAGTGAATTATGTACCTTCGGCAACAATTGTTAGCATTCATAGCCGAGATTCGGATTATAAACGACCTCCACCATACCCGTATAAAACCAAAACGTACCCAGTTTGGCGCCGATTGTTTGAGAGTACAAGTGATAGATTTGATGAAAACACGAAGATTATTGTTGTTGATGGCCCACCTGCAGCTGGTAAAAGCAAAGTGGCTAAGAAGCTAGCTGAGGAATTAGATATGCATTTCATTCCAGAGGCAAACATGGATATGCATTACATAAATTCATACGGCTATGACCACAGAGAACTGGATGCCACTCTCCCACCGAGTGTCCAGTCTGTTGATGAAAAGAAGTTTTGTAGAAACCCAGATAAAGTAACATCAGCCACTTTTCAGTTCTTTATGTATGATTTGAGATACTCTCAATATATTGATGCTCTTGCCCATCTTTTCAGTACAGGTAAGATCCATTAAACTTACTCAACTATGATAAAATGTTTTAATTTAAACATCCTTCTCATTTACTCGGCTATAATGATAGTTATTTTCAATGCATTATGTCACAGACAACATTCATAGCAAGAACAACATAAATACGACAAGATCTTGTTTGTGATTATGCTATCTTATAAATAAACAGCTTTAACCTAAAGAAGAAAATATTCATTTTATGTGATAAAATGACGCCATAGATCCCGCAAATGTGGGTAATGGATGAAGAAGAAGGTATTAAGGTGTAGGTACTGTAAGTATCCTCTCTCTAATAAAGAGAGGACGGCAGTGGTCCAGACTTCCAGCCCCACAGTGGATCCTCAGGGCTCTCGTTTTCTTACTCAACATCCCAAAATCAATATCTAAAGGCCATTTCAGTCTGTTTAGCAGTCTGACATTTTCAATTAGAGATAGCTTTAATTGTTGAAATAAAACTAGGTAGGCCAAACTTAGTTATTACTGTATTGTAACTTATTTAAAAACCTAATCATTCATTGATAACTAGATCTGTAATTCAATTTATCTATTTTTTTTCAGGTCAAGGTGTAGTGATGGTTCGAAGTGTCTACAGTGACCTTGTTTTCATGGAGGCATGCTTCAATGAAGGCTATGTTACACGGAAAGGTATTCATTTTTAGTACAGTCCTATAATTTCATTTCAGTATCAGATACTTTTGACTGAGACTTTCAATATAGATTCACAGTCCCAATTAGATGAGATAGTTACAACTTTTCTGACTTGTCTTTCGAGAAGGCTCCGGTAGAGTCTTTGTTGGAATTAATATCGTTGCGTTTCAATTTTAGACAGTTGTGAAAAATGGACAGGTGCTTTACATTTTTTTTTTAACTTTCAACTATATTTTAAAAAGAAAACACTATAATGATGTTGTCAATACCACTACTTTATCGATACAGCACTGGACCGCGGTTTCGTTGCTTTACCAGTCACATTTTCAATAGTACTCTATAAGTACTCTGAAATTACTGTTGAAAATTACCGCGGTCCAGTGCTGTATCGATAACGTAGTGGTATTGACAACATCATTTATAATGTTTTCTTTTATCATGGAGATCCACAACATTAACAGAAATTCTATATTGATAACAATAAATTAAACGGCTAGCAGGTAAATTTTCTCAGCCCGCCAAAATATATTCCCGCGAAGATGTATTCCAATGAATTGAATTGACAATTTATTGGAGACTCGAACGTTCATTTTCACGAATTGTGCTGATGATAAAGCTGTAGCTGTTATCTTGCAGTTGGTCATAACTCATTGCTGACGCATTCTTTTCCAGTGAAAGATGGATACTACTTTGTGCGTAGAAACACACTGAAGGAGTTTCTAAGACCTCATCTGGTCGTCTATCTAGACATTCCCGTTCCGGTGGTACAGGAACGGATCAAGAAGCGTGGTCATGATTTCGAGGTTAATGGCAAAGCACTGACTCCTTCTTTCCTCACATCAATTGAAAACGCATACAAGAAAAATTGTTTACCAGCATTGGAGTAAGTAGATGTTTCTGAAGCTGTTTGCACACGGCAATAAATGCTTTGCTACCATATAAATAAATAAAATTGTAGTTTTACCATAATACAGAGTTATTCTGAATGGTGGACCCACTTTCAAATATTCATATTATCTACTAAAGTACTAATTCGAAATTAACAATATTTATACCCATGGAAAGAGGAAATTTGAATTTTGTGGCGGGTGTTGGTGGTTCTATAAGTGGCCAGTAGAGTTATCGCGACAAAAACCCTATGGGTTCGCAAAGGCCGGCAATAGGCTACCGGCCGTAACGCATATTTGTTTGCCATTCAATTCAAATCTCTTTATTCATATAATAATACATTGTACATTAAATAGTGCCACACCACACTGATACAGAATGCTACAAAAGCATTCAAGAAACAACATTCAAATTGTCATTCCCGATTCAGACATTCTTCTTGTATAGGTGATTTCTGAAACTGCCCATTATTTCATGGAGGAATTTCTCCGTTTCGGGATATCACCCGATTTGGAAAACATTTTGAGAACATTCATGCTCAGACGGGCTGTATGACTTGTCGAGCCGTCTTGCTGGAATAATTCATTGTTGACGGAGCTGAGGATTGAAGAACGAATGCAACATTTCCGAATAGCGTTGTGCATTCACATTAACTGTTTGCTCCCTGTCATTTTCAAAAAAATACGGGCCTATGATTCCCAATGAGGACATTGCGTATCAAACTGTTACCTTGCTTGAATGGAGTGGTTTTTGATGGATTTGTTCAGGGTATTCAACTCTACAGTATCGGAAATTTTGTTTATTCACGAAACCAGAGAGGTGAAAATGTTCCTGAACGCTGGCTCAGCTTATACTCCGTGATGTGATGGGCAGTTTCAGAAATCGCCAATACAAGATTGTCTCAATCGGGAATAACAATTTGAATGTTGTTTCTAAAATGCTTTTCAATGTAGATTGAGATAGTAACAATACAATTTCGAAATATTCATCCGTTTATTTTTTACAGTCATTTCAAAAATGCAGGTTTGACTGGTACACCCTTTATTATTTGATGGATCACAAATCCTCATTTTTTTAAATAGGCTACCATAATTTCTTTCCATTGAGTAAATTTTTATAAGTTTTGAATCGAATGTTTGACTTTTGTAAAAGTTGACTGTCGTACTTTGATAAATATCTACATTTTCCATCATGTTATTATAAAACCGAGATGAGGATGGCAAAAATTACAGATATTAATATTTTCATTCAACAATATGAAACATTATTATTAAAAATTGGATAAGTTTGCAGAATAGTTTTCCTGTAAAATGAGCTGAAAAGTCTATTAAAAGGTTTCAACTCTAGTATTTATTGATATATTTGACAGAATTTGAAAAATTCAGATTACTACAAAATTAGGAATTATCTATACTTTCATCAAGGTTGAATTTGTGAAGTTTAATTTTTAAAATAGCATTTCTTGTCACTCAATAATTGCTAAAATGAAATTTCCTTTAGTCATTTTCCTTCAAATCAGGGGTTTTGATTGATCAAAACACACGGAAATTTATTTTATTTTACGCTAACGAATTGTTTTTGGACTTGTTTTAATGTTATTTTTTATTATTTCAATTCTTGTAACCATTTATTGAAGATATGCATTGTATCAAATCATTTATTGCCCAAAAAAGTTAACAATATTCCATCTCAATGTTATTTACAATGTTGAATATTCTAACAAAATAAATTCATCAAAAAATTAAATTTGAGAAAATTCTGTACTTGGCCAAGGAATGTGTATTTGTTTCCGATTAAAACAGATTTTAAAAAAGGACCGATTTCACTGAATGAGTGTTAATCGTCAACTTTCTATCATGGCAGGCAACACGCAGAATTGTTGGTTTATGATTGGAGCACTGAAGGCGACGTGGAATTGCTCGTCGAAGATATTGAACGATTGGACTTCGATAAATACTCTTATTACGATGATAAAATGAGGGATTGGCTATTCGCCAAGGAACAGCACATTCAAGACCTTCGAGTCAAGTAAGTTCCCTTCTACTTTCCGTTTTTTTCTGTCACAACATGAATCTCTGGTAGATAATCTGGATTTTCCTACTGGATCCTCTGGATGAATCCTACAAGGTTATTGGATCCTAAATATATGAGTTGTCAGAATCAATGGAAAAATCTTCTTCCCTCTCTGTTCAACAGGTCCGTCTTTGAAGCCCTGTTTATTATTTGGAGGAGTTATTTATTCATACTCACGTGTATTGTTTTTTACTTTATGGCGTTGCCGATGGCAAAAACTTTTAGGATATTCTTATTTTTAGGAAACTGACTGACAAGCACATTACATTGTTTCATGTTAAATGTTGTAGCCGATGAAAATTATTTATACAAAGCTCGACTAGTTTTCAGTGTTATATATTTCTGATTATATATGAGAAAGCTTATTTATCCATATAAATATTGTATTATAAGTGGCATTATGGTATTAGGATTATCAATTATTCTTGAAAATTGTATGTCTCATGAATAAATCGTCTGGAAAATGCCATGTCTGGATTATTTATTGAAATGTCAAGATAATTTATGAGAATTACCAATTATGATACCATTTATAGGAATTAATAAACGTTTCCATACATAAAATTTCACTGATAATACTGAAAACGAAGCGACCGTCATTGTGATATTTTTAAATAGGCTATTGATGAGAGTTCGATTAAACGGAAAAAAAGTTCGAGTACTTTGTCTTCTCATGCATGTTTCTGTGACCACATGACTATAAAGTTTGATTTTGGGGTTAATTACGTGATTATTTGCTGCATGGGTCTCGATGTTAAGTGAGTCAATTAATTTTATTCTCATTTCAACATTGCCTTTACAGATATGCTGATGATAAGTCGAGACTCATGACAATGTTGAATATACCTCTGGTAGATTGTCCAGAATTGTATGTGGACGGACAGGATGCTGACGTTTTCGAAACACAATTCTCGAATGTGAGTACAGTACAAAAAATATGTCTTTCTTATTTGAATCGATGGTTCGTTTGTTCAATTCAATCAGACTCAACAAATTCTGGTTTATTGTTCATAAATATTGCTGAATTTCATCGGAAATTAACAAAAAATGAGTAACTGTTATAGAATTTTAGTTTTAGGTCGGTATTAGACTATAATAGTTCTATGTCATACAGGGCCTATCCCAAAAGTAATAAGCCATATTTTTCCGATCACGAGTTTGCATTCCAACGCATTCTGCCGCTTGGAGCAGGTGGTGGTAGGTTTATACTTTGGCGCTTGCCAAGCGTCAGTCGGCTCTGAGCTCTTAGATTGATAGAAGGAGACTTTTCGCGAGCCTCTGTTTTCAGTTTTCGACACAGCGTGCAATGGAGTTACCATCTTACGACGCTACGCAATCAAATTCTGCTTCTGCCTTCATCAGAAACGTTTTCAATGCTTTCGGAGGTATAGAAGGATTAGTGGCACCAAACGTTCAACGAAGACCGGATAGAGGTGGCCGATGAACCTCGGTCCGGACGTCCGTCGACCTCCCGATTCGACGGGAATTTGCAGCTATTGCGCAATTATTTGAACTGTAATTGTGTGTTGCGTGTATATCATATAGCAGATACCTGAATAATCCACAATCTACGGTGGACTGAAAAGAAAGATCTGAAGGAAGTGGAGCACAATCAAACACGACTGGAAATTTTACCCAGTTAGTGCGCTTTCCTCTTAACCAACTAACTGACAATTATCTACCTCGATGTGGATTGTTTACCTTCCATCCAGCCCGGAATTGTCTCCTCCAGTCGTCTTTTTGTCTCCACAGCTGAAAAATGCTCTTAGGTCTGAAGTCCATTGCGCGCCGTGTCGGAAACTCAAAACAAAGGCTCGCGAAGAGTCCCCTCCTATCAATCTAAGAGCTCAGAGCCGACTGACGCTTGGCAAGTATAAACCTACCACCACCTGCTCCAAGCGGCAGAATGCGTTGGAATGTAAACTCGCACTCGGAAAAAATCACAATACTTTTGGGATAAACCCTGTATATCTATTATCAAATATACAGTATGATAATATATATGTTCTCTGTAGGAGAAAACATGAAAAAAATATGACCATAGTTCAACTTTTATAATTGTTGGTCCATTACATTGAAATATATTTCATCACAGATTTTTAAAAATAGATTTATGACTTGAAACTATTGTAGTCGAATAGCGGCCTTATGATTTTTAGCTGTGATACAATAGAAGAGTTCTGACGATACGGAATCACTGTTGACTAGAATCACAGAATAGAAGATATCTCTTCTATTCTGTGCTAGAATCCAATAATTTTTTTTCAACACATAGATTTATTTCATTTCTAACTGCATCCTATGCTTTCTCCACAACATCTCTTTGGCTGTAATCATCTCAGAATCAGAAATATTTATTGCCATTATAAAAACATTTTTACAGTATAAAATTTTTCAATATGAACTTGTAAAAGAAAAAATATATAATACAAATCATAATAATTGTACAAAAAATTATAAAATAAAATAATTATGAATAAATTGAAAATAAAATACTTGAGATTGTAATTATCTTAATGGCATTGCTAGCATAGACAGAATGTCTGATCGCTAGCAATGAGTTGAGATTCAAGTGATTGAATAATGTGAACACTATAAGAACATAAAAGCTTTTACATTGATACATTTTTCCTTCTCTAGATGATTCTTATATAGATTATTTCCTCTAGCTAGTTGAATATTTTCTCATACTTCATAAAAACATTTATGTGTAAATGGAGCATTTATTTTAATTTGATTGCAATTTCTCATTCTCATTGATTTCCTCCCCTACTTTATCACAGATGAGCAGGTAAAAAAAAAATATAAATAAATAAATAATAATAATGATGATCAAATGATGATTTGATGAAATGAATAAAGATGGTTTGATATTTTACATTACACATTAATGTCAGCATAAGAATTTTTTAAATCCTTTTTTATGCGGTGTTGTCAATATACAAGAAGCAATACCAGTACTCAAGTATTCAGTTGAAAATTAGAAAGTTATTTTGAAGAATATATTGGTTTTTACCCAGTCATCAACAAATTTTTTGAATTTTTTGTTTATTTTATGAATTATCAGGTTTCTGGGTATCTTATTGATTAGGATGTCGCAGTTGTGCTCGAACTGCCTTCTACTTACTGAAAGTCTGGAGAATCTGATCATAAATTGGTTTGTAATTGATGGACGAGTATTGTAAGTGAGTGATCGGAGTTGTGGTGAATATTTAGTTTTCTTGATAGATAGTATTAAATTTTTAATATATTGCTGCCTGATTGTGAGCACATTCATTTCTTGAAAAATAGCTATACTGGAATAAATTCTAGGTTTACCTAAAGCTGCTCGGATTAAAAACTTTTGTAAAATAAAGACTTTCTTTAAATGAGTGTCGTATGCACCACCCCACACCTCTATACAGTATGTGAACAGAACATGTGCATATGCTAAATAGATATTTCTTATGATGTCATGGTTAGCTAACTGGTTGATTTTGTAGAAGGTGTGAATAAGATATTTCATTTTAGCAAAGGTATTGTGTATGAGCAGTCCATTTTAAATGATCGTCCAACATAACACCAAGATATTTTATCGATTTTACTTTTTCTATTTCTGGACACATGCAGTTTAGAGTCTCATGATTTTCTTCAGTATTGTGTAACATAAGTTTTAAATTTGAGTTTGGTTGTCCATGTTCATTGGGAGAAAATGTGATAAATTTTGTTTTTTTATAATTTAAAGTTAGGATATGGCTCTTCAACCAAGTATGAACTTTCTGTAGTCCAGAGTTAGCTGATTTGAAAGCGTCATCCCAATTTTTACCATGGAAAAGCAAGGCTGTGTCATCAGCGAATGAAACAATGCTACAATTTGGGATATTTAGATTGAGTAAATCGTTGACATAGATAAGGAATAGGAGAGGAGATAGTACTGTTCCTTGAGGTAGACCGAAATTTCCAAGATTTTGCATATTTGTTTTATTGTTAAGTGTTTATTGTTTGTTTATTGTTCAGGTTTTGTAAATAATAGAAAATGGATACATAATGCATAACCTTATTTGAATTCCTTGAAATGTTTTATTTTAGAGCCAAAGTCGAACATAAAATTTTAAATGTAAGACCAACAACTTAACATAAAATATTAATTCAATTTGGCGGATGGCGAATAACTTTCATTTAAGATTTCTATGGTAACAGGTGATGTTCTGTTGATTTCTTTTTTAAATATTTTTCAAATGTTATATATACAGTATTTTGTGAAAAAAGTCAACATAACATTACCTGTTACCAAAGAAATTTTGAATGAAAGTTATTCGCCATCCGCCAAATTAAATGAATATAAGTTGCTTACTTGTAACCGTTTTATAAAGGCTAATTCACACATATACCCATTGGATTTTGAAAGCTATTTATTTTTTTAGCAATGTACAATTGACATGGACTGGATGGTCCAAGAGGATTGCGTCCTAAAAACTGTTCCTTTTCCAATTTATACAGTCTAGATCTAGGATAATCAATCAATTTACAAATTGGGCGTACGGATTAATTTTATTTGAGTTACTATGTTATTATTTTTTGTTTTCAGAGTCCCGGAAATAAGTATCTCGAAGGCTTCAATCCAGATATGGGAGACAAAATATTATTCAAGTTTTTCGATAATTTCTCGAAGAAAACTTATCCTTCCTCAGCAGCCATGAAATAGTAAAAATGCACTGAGCAGTTTATCCAAGATTTTTCAATAGATCAATAACTATTATGTATGTTCACGTACACCAATATTATCAACAGTTTATGTTTAAAATTGATCACAGAAAATTTAACTCTGATTATGAGCCTATTACTCATTATTTTTAAACTTTTTACTCGTAAATTCTGGTTGTTTTTTGGTTGTCAGTCGACTTTTATAATAATTTATAATAATAATATATGTCATTTATGATAATATAATACTCTCATGACGCTTCTAATAACATTTTTGAGATAAAATTAACTTTTCTGTACCTTAAAGTTCAGAAATAATCTTGAAAACTAGTCGACTGGCAACTTGGGATGATCTAGGTATAAGGCTTAAGGCCACATTACAAGGAGCATTGCTTGGTGCTCAGAGCCTAGTGACTGACCACCACTAGGATCAGTCACTTGTCTCTTAGCACCAAGCAAAGCTCCTTGTATTGTGGCCTTAGCCTAAGGGTTTGGTCACAAGATGTTATAGTTTCGACATGTATCAGCCAATTTGAGAACATCAAGTATTGTAGAAAAAAGAATCCTCAGTGCGGAAGCTAATTGTAAATCATTGTTCAATTTCTTTTTTCAAATTCATTATGTGAGGGGGATGATTCTCTCTCCATCTAACAGAAAATGTGAAAAATTGCATAAAATCCTGTAACGAAGCTCGTGCGGAATTTTCAATATATTTTAGACAGCAGGAACAATTGAGTAGAAAAGGAAACTGTTCAGAAAATAATTATTTTTATTATCAGCTTATAACTAAGAAAAAAAGATTTACATTGTCAATCACTAGCAAATTATCAGTGATTTCTGCAAATTAAAATCGAGCTGTACATTTAAAAGTATATTTTTACAAGCTGGCATCTGATGAAATTGATGCCTAAAATAGTGAGAGATTTTAAAATAATTAATACAGCAATATTAAACATTTGACCAAGTTCAAGTTGTTATATACAGTCACTTTACTCATTCAAGTTTCATTCAAATAATCACTTTATTCATTCCAAGTTGTATTGTTATCGTTTATATTACAATCTATAAATTCACTAGCTCTATAAAAACGAAATATTCATATACTTCAGACAAGAACAAATAAACAATTTAAAAGATTACAGCCCATAATACTGATTAGAAACAACAAGTTATGCACGATAATAATTTATTATAATTAGAAAAAAAATTTAAAGTTAATTGAGAAGAATAATATCTAACACCGTGAAGAAAACGTAGAGGAAAAAATAATTATCACTTCCAATTTCTCTGTAGATTTGAATCAAAATCTAACACTTGCCATGACTTATTATATCAAATTAAAAAGACATGATAAGACACTGGACTGGTTTCCACAATGAATGAATACACAAAAACCAATAATCATTTAAAATTGAATGAATCTCTGCAAATGAGAGATGATAAGTTTTCCTTTACTTGGCATTTAGAACTAAGTCGTTAAAAATAAATAAGGATATTTTTATAACTCGATAATGCCAAACCTTTTTAATGAAAGTGGAATTGGGTGGGATAGGTGAGAATTTACAGGATTGGCATTTCAAGGATTAACCTTGTTGGATCCACAAAAGTGCTTGGCGAACAGTAGACAGACGTACTCTGGTCAGGAAAGTTGAAATGAGCTGGTACTCGGTTTCTGTACGACGTGTACTGAGGAAAACACGACCTTCACACATGACCTTGGTGGCTAGGCAAAGAAGCCACTGCAAAACCTAGAAAGCAAATAGAAGTTTTCGAGAATTCAGTCTCATACACGTATAGGTACTTGTTTTATGCCAAAACTTTCAACTGTTTCACATTGTTTCACAAAACTTGGCAATTGCCTTTTCATTTCATTAAATATGGACCAAAATATACGGGGCGGCAGCGCTTTGATTCAAATTTATCAATAACAGAGCCTCAAATTTGAACATAGCATGTGTGTACGCGTCAAGACGCCTCGTATACTTTGTTCCTATGAATGAAAAACATATAAATATTGCTGATAAATCAGGAATAAGCATCACTAGATTTTTTTTGTAAAAAGTTCTTCCACTTTACTGTTTTCGAAAAATACATATAGGCCTAGCGATGAAATTGGAAACAAACACACATCTAGAAAATTGTAAGAGCAATAAAAGAATGAATCTCCATTTAGACTCTCCAGAGTCTAATTGCTATATAAGGTAAGAAACGTGCACCTTTTCCTCCCATTGTGAGAATAACCACTATTTGAGTAAGGTCTTTTACCGCTGAGTGTCATTCATTCATGAGAATCAAATCGCTCACCGGTGGTTCGGAACCAGCCTAAAGCTGTAGGTCTATTCATCTTACATCATCATCATCCTTCATTACAAGCTACCATTGCACAAGCTGAGAACTCAAGTGGGCATCACCATAGCAAAAAAAAAAAACAACAAATTCAGTTGCAGTGACTATATTAAGACAGTGTGGCCAAGTGAGGTCTCGTTTCCAAAGCTGTTTGGAATCTTAATGGCGGATGTGCGTGATCGATTAATCCAATTAAAAGCTTCTGACTCCATATTCAGCTGATCTGAAGCAGATTCTGATTGGATACTCTTGTTCAGTTCATCAGGTGATGCATCCGCCATTAAGATTCCAAACATTTAGATGACCACACTTTCTTTATTCGCTGTGTGCATCTACCGTGTTGCGCTCTGGCGGATAATCGTATGAATCTACGAGGGTAGATTAACATGGGCAAGGATAGGCTTATGTACGTAAAAATTAGTTTATAATTGAAATAGAACTCCCTGTCGCTATTTTTCCTACTTATCGATTGTGGAATTATATTTAGAATAATAAAATTAACATATCGCATGTTCTAAAACATTATTATAATCTTCAATTCAAGTTTTTTAATCAACTTTAAAGGTTATGTTCGAAGCTCATGGAGCAGACGATGTAGTTTCTCCACAGCTGAGTTCATTTCCATTGGTTATCATTTCAAATTGCATTATGGGCGCGAGACTTCAAATCAACCATATGCTTTTGAACTGGATTTTTCACTCGATTAATTCAAAACTGAGATCTGATTTCTTTGTTGAATCACTTTACGTTTGGAAATATGGAAGGAATACAAGATTACTAGACAAAAGGTTAAGCCATCGTTGGTATAAGACGCAAAGTGGAGGGGGAACGCCAGCGTGACGTCACATGAATCACAAAATCTAGAAAGCAACTTTACTTCGTATACCGTTCACACAACTCTGCTTTGAATAAATCGTCGTTCAACCCTCTTAGAATTGAGTTAGAATTTTCAAATTCACAGTACTTGAAGCGAATAAATCACTGATTCTAATGGTGTAATTAAATATACCGATTTTAAGTTTATTCAACTCCTATGAGAAGAAAAAGTAAACAGATTTTCACGCATCTGAAAACGTGACATGAAAAAGTTAGTAAGCGAGGAATTTTCACATTTCTATGGTAGGCAAGTTTTGTAAACGGGAAAGTTGTAGATAAAAAGATGAATTTAATTTTTCATTTGAACATTTTTTCTCTACGACCAGCCGTTCTCCTGATATTGTCGGCGGAACGTAAGCGGAACCACCAAAGGCAAACCATCGATTTGCTACTATACATGGTCATAATTTACTCAAAGTAGCCTAATCATATACGGTACGGTACTCACAAAGAACTAAGAAGTAAGCATTGATGATTAATCATAATATGAATGATTAAATAATAATGATTTCATGATTAATTAATCCACAGTGAATTAAGTCTAATAAATACAATTATTATTAAACTACCGTAATAATAAGATAGTATATTAACTTACAATCGGAAGGCACTTCAATTTTGTGTTGCACAGGAACTGTCTCACAGGAATTATTTCACTCTAATAACTTGTAAAATTATATTTGACTTCTATTTCGATCACTGGTACTCGATTTCGGTAGCACAAAAGATAGTAAGTAGCATGATATCTAAACCTACATGAAATAATAATGTGTTCATCATTTACACAACTACATCTGAAATAAGTCTACATATTTAAAGCTTTGATGAATTTGAAAACTGAATTTTTTCCTCTTGTTTCTTTGTTCTTCACTTTCCATTCTTTGTTTCTCATTCATGTAATTAAGTCTAATTTGATGTTCTCGAACGTGCAAATTTCTTTATTCTGTCATTCACTTGGGGGAATGTTTTCTTTAGAATTTTTAAATAGCTTTCAATCACCCTACTGTTGTTTGAAACTGTATTCCCATGAATCCTCATGGATATATCATTCGCTTGATGTATTATTCTCGAAAATTCATCAGTAGGACCTGTTAAACTCCCTCAACTCAGAGATTCAATACAATCACTGTTGAAGTACATAGATTCTTTGAACTGGGCATCAGTCTCTTTATGAATGAAAATAAAAATGAAAAAAGTCCCTTTATAAAATAAAAATATCCTGCAACATATTTTAGGGCTTTTTCTTCTTCTTCTCGATAAAACCGATGAATTGCAATCATAAACCGATGAATAGCAATCATAATTTGCACTGAGCACGTACTGGACTGGGGCATTTGGACTGAAGTTGTGATTCAGCGTACGTCATCGATGCAGTCCCCCCACTCCAACGGCTTGTGGACAGAAATAGCATAAGCGATGGTTGAACCTTTTGTCTAGTAATCTTGGAAGGAATAGAAGCCGCAATTACTATTGTGAACGGTATTTATACAATTAGGAATACAATAATACTTTAAATGCATTTTAAATGCTTATTCCCTATCCTTTCTCATGTTAAACTAAACTTTTTCGTTCACTAAAATTCCGCGTGAGCGCAGGTGTCGATTTTATTATCCCCACCACCTACGTGCACACAGCGAATAGAGTCACTGTAATTCAGTATGGAAATAACGACATCTGTCGGTAAGACCAGGAACCGCATCGAATTCCATCTTTTTCTCTTCTGACGCTTCTAATTATGCTTTTAAATTTTAGACACTTTTGTTTCTTGGCGCTTTTACCGCTCACTGTGAACGCGCCCTAATAAAAATGCTATCAGAGTGTTATTGGTCAACAACAGCTGCTTACCTCGCTTTGAGATGGAGGTGGACTAGTCTGCCGGGGCTTCAGCCAGGCACTGGGAGCCCACAAATACAGTTGGCAAACGGTTGCAGCCATTTCAGCATCCAGTCTCTGTTGCAAAATAGAATGACATTTTAAAACGCCAGTCATAAGATATTTTACACAAATTGAGAGCAAACTGAAAAATGGCGATTTCTGAAAGTCATTGTAATATTAAGAAAAAAACAAAGTGTGATGCATTACAAAGTACTGTAATTATAATAAACTGATTGAATAGATGTATTCTACTTAGTTTAATGAGTTATTGTCATAAATAGGAGAAATCAAAAGTTTCCCCAGCTCAACAAGTCAAGAAGTTTTTAGATTTATAAGGTCGAACTTTGAATTGAGTTGAAGCATTGATTTCCTATCTAAAATCAATGGTTGAAGTTTTGTGGAAATATTACAAATATTATCTCTCTCATGAAACCCATATTGGTTGAAAACTTTTTAATGTTAAGATATGACTCTAATTTCTGAGGCTCAAACTGTATCATAAGAATTCAGAACTATAATTCATGAAGGCGGAGCCGGAAACACTATACATATGCGTTTATGACACTGCATTACATATACTGCGTTTATGACACACAGTTCGAGAGTGAAGAGTAAGAAAAGGTCCTAACCTCGCCCTCCCAGGAAACAAATGAAGACTATGTTATGCTATTTATTAATATTTTGTGTTCCGCCTTTTTTCATGTATTAGCCTACACGACTTCTATTTTCTTATCAAGCAGGCCCCTGGACTTATGAATAACTATCCTAAACTACTATCAATATATTAATAACTATTATTATAGAAAAGAAAATGTTTTAATAAACAGAACTCCATCATTTGTTTTTTTGTTCAATGTATTATTATGTATTCACTGGCTGTTGTGTAATTGTATTATCGAATGATTTCTACCATCAGAAATCCAATCAATATGTTCTGAAACAAAATGGCAGAAGAAACGAGAAAGTTACAATGGAGATAGAAATCGGTCACCAACCTTGGACGTCTTCCTAGCAAGAAGAGACTGTATGAGCCTTGCCATTACTTCGGGTACTTCGGTGTCGAATTCGGGGAGATCACTCTCGGTGTAGGTGGTGTTTTTAAGTACCTGTTTGGACGAGGCAGCCTGCGTCCTATAGAACGGATTGCCATGGACGGAGAGGATCTCATAAGCTATACTGCCTGCTGCCCAAGCATCTGCCTTCGAATAGTCGATGTACGAAAACACTCCGGGTTCTGCTAGAGCAACCTACAACATACAAACATTTTTTACTGCAATTAATATGTAATAATAATTATTGTAAAGGTTTGTAAATTTGTATTAGTTTTTGAGAAATATATAATTTATTTATTCAAGTCTTAAAGTTAAACGGACATTCTTGATTTGATGAAAAAGCAATGTCTTCTTTGCTAAGACAAGATTCAAATGTTTTTGCTACGACATATTTTACAAAATTGTAAAATATACAAGAGATTGCGTTTTGCAACCGAATTAAAGTTGAAGCGAACAATTTTGATTGAATGAGCTCGACGAATTGCAATCATGTTAACAAGGATCGTATTGGACCAATAAAATCGAAACACGAAAAGTCAACTAAGTGAGAATTGTTTTCCTTTATATTTTCACTTCATCAAAATCTCATGAAGGTTCAATAAGAAAGCTTAAAAGTCTATTATTTTAACCTCAAATTGTTTAAGGTAGTAAGTAACGGGCGTACACAGTGCGAGCGGCAAAAGCGGCACCTATCAATGACGTCCCTGGCCTTCCCACATATGCCGTTATTTCCATGCTGTAAAAAAATATTGCTGTTTCCATACTATCTAGAAATGTTCGTAAATAGATTCTATTCAACATCAACATCCAAATCTTTATTCGATAAATTTTCTTCAGTTTCGTTCCAATGATCTTCTATACAAAAAGATCGTGATATTTTTGTCGAGTGGGCAATTCATGATTGATTTTATAATACTCAATCTATTCTACCTATTTCAACTATTCACGATAGTTTGAACAGTTAGTTTGGATTGGTTCGTAGCCGAGGCGGCTAAGGCGTCAGACTGATTAAGTTATCAGCAGTCAGATAAAATCCATTGGGCCAGGGTTCGAGCCTGATTGACAGGAAGGATTTTTGACAAATACGGCCACTCCCGTCTTTCGGAGGAGACGTTAAGCCGTCGGTCCCGACTGCCTAAAAAGTAGTTGTCATATCTCATCATCACCCCACTCATTACCCACGCACAAGCCTAGAGCTCATGTGGGCATCATCCTCAGAAAAAAAAAAGAAAAAAAACATAAAATAAATTTATGTTAAAAAACAGCGATCTATTGAATTGTCAGTTCTACTGTTATACAGTGGTTTGGAAATTATAAAATGAATTTTTATTCATCTACAAATCAGAAATAATTCAAATAAAACCAATTTACAAACATATCTGAATAGAATGGAAACAGCGCAATCTGTGGGCGAGACCAGGAACTTCATTGAAAGGCACCGGTAATAATTCCCGTTTTGTCGCTTTTAAGACTTTTTTGCCTCTTTTACTGATTCGCTACTTTTACCGCTACTAACGTTCTTTTGCTTCTTCTGATTCAGCTTTTGCCTCTTTTGACACCTTTACCTCAAGCACCAAGTACATTTGACTCTTTTCACCGCTTGAACTGTTTACGAGCCGACAGGTGAACTAACCTCAGGAGCCATGAGAGCGGCATTGCCACCGCGGTCCATGTCCATTGAGCGATAGGGCATCTGCAGGCCACACGAGCGATCCGCCAAACAGCATCCAAAGTCAGTGACAACCAACTTCGGACACGCGTCTCCCTCCTTCTCAGTGCCTGTTGCTGTTGCTGCTGCTGCTGCTGTACCCTTGTCAAGTAAGATGTTGTCGCTTTTCAAGTCTCTAAACAGTAGAATATTCATTGCAGTCGATTTGATTATTATTATTATCATCATTAAAATTATAATTAATATGATATAATGATAATTAGCCTATATAAATATTAATAATATGATGAATAAAGGTGTTATCGGGAACATATAGATAACAATTAAAGGCTCTTCAAAATTAACACAAAAACAGTTTAACAAGTCCTGAGGCCTGTTTCAAGTCACGTGATAAAATAAACTAAATTAAGTTCTAAAATTCAATTCTTTGTACTTCGCAAAGCAATTTTATTTGTTCGTTGTGTAAACTGAACAAGGTAACAGTACGCTCATATGCTTCTATATATGCTAATTGCTTGAGTTTTCTCTAATAAATAATTGTACAATAAATTAATATAATATAGTTCAAGTAACTTATTACGCTGAAAGTACCTGATACTTATTACAAGTACCTATAACAATGAAAATATGTATGTTAGCTGATAGACTAGACTCAGACATCTTGTTTTATTATTATTTTTCATTTTTACACACTGATCACATTTACTTGAAGAAGTGATCAGTTAATTTCCAAGTAATTAATTAGGGAAATGAATTCATGTATTTATTAATCATATTCACCTATGAAATAGATTTGCCATTACTGCATTTTAAGGTTTCAACAGACAGTATTTGAAATGTTAAAAAATATTTTTCTCACCTGTGAGCGATTCCATGCTTATTTATATGGGCTACTGCCTCCAGTAGTTGGGTGAGTAAAATTATTCCTTTGCGAACATCAGGTCGGCTTTCCTTAAGATATTCTTTAAGGCTCGTATCGTACCTGGGACAATTATTTTCTATAAATTCTGAAATTTACTGATATGTTCATCAATAAATCATATTAAAAAAGAAATCATTCATACATAAGTGACTTCAACATTACTCGATTTTTTTAACTGAAAAATCAGCATATCTGAGGTTTTTTTTGGATTTTGTCTTTGTTTTCTTTTCACCACACGTAATATATTTTCCTGCATAATTATGGATTATTTAAAATTCTCTATCCCACTTGCACAACGGCCTATTGAGCTCAATCTCCAATTAACAATGTAATGAGTAATCAAAGATCAACTTTTGAGAAAACTGCCCTGTACAAAATATTTTATGCCAGTAATGTTTGAAAAAACTAATTGACGATCATCTTTCCACTGGAACGGAGCACTTGTTCAATCTTATTTTAAATTAATTAATTACTCACAGTTTATGATCGTCATTCAATTTTTCTTTATACAACTCTACTCTTTGATCTCGAATCTTAGAATACGCCACAGTCTAATAAACTAGTTTTGCATGCCGGCCACCAGGATTGCTGCTCGTTACACTGGGGACCACTTTTTGTATCCGAGTGTCGCGACTGTGTATTTATTGGACTGTGACTAAGCCTAGTCGTTCACTGGAACCGTTTTTGTCAGAAAGCGTAAGATGTCCGAACAGCTGGCCATTCGTTTTCTGACGAAATCGGTTCCAGTGGACGACTGTAGTGTTTTTCATCTTTGAAGACAACTGAGTACAGAGACAGTCCACCACCTCTTTCTGATCTAGAGAATCACATGCCTGCAGCGTTGCCAATACTATCACATGATAGTGATGAGCAGATTTGCGAGTTAAATTTCACATAATTTCTTCTATTTGAAAGAAATATTTCGGTCTAAT
This sequence comes from Laodelphax striatellus, assembly GCA_017141395.1. NCBI lineage: Eukaryota > Metazoa > Arthropoda > Insecta > Hemiptera > Delphacidae > Laodelphax > Laodelphax striatellus. The sequence continues at coordinate 25,012,291 of CM029534.1, forward strand.
ACGCATGCGAGCCCAGATGATTGAACAGGACGCAATATGACAACATTGCTGGGCATTCTGATTGGATTACGCACCAAGCTGGCCAGATGTCTTCAAGGATAAAAAGTATTTTAGGCTAAACGAATAACTAGAAAATGTTGTTTATTCAAATCTAAACAACAAAACTTTTCTTCTTTATGTTTGAGCTAAATGGAACCGGATAAACCTCACAGTTTCAAGTGGATTCCGAACCAAAGACAAGAGGCATAATGACCAAACATTACATCCAATTTAAATAATTAAGCTGATTTAAAAAAAATAAGGTAAGAGTATGCACCAAGAGTATTGAGCAGAATATAACAACATTCACAAGAATATTAAATAGTTCCAACAGTTACCTTCTCATCAATAGAAACAAGCTCATGTTCCTGCCATAGCCATCAGGATTGATTCGAGCGGGAAGTGCATCCGGGTAGAGACTCTTCGCACCGGGAATTTCGGGAATTCGGTCGGCAAACGCACAATGCATCTGTACAATGTTCGGATGTGGCGGCAGAAATACTGACAATTCTGACATTCTGAAAATTAGATATTTTAAAATTTTGTCAGCTTTCTTTTCATTAAATGGAGATTCAAAAATCTACTCCCCTGCGCGTATAGAAAAGGGATTATCAATTCTTTTTTCAAATTTGAAACTCAATAGAATTTTTTTTGTATTTTCTAAAAATATGGACTGATTGGTTCATAAAATGTGACATACCAAATTTGCGGTTCAAGAGGGAGGCGTTTGCAGTTCAAGTAATACTAGCTAATTCTGTTGAATTACTAAAGACACAAGCTTTATATTAAAAATCTGTTGGGCGATTTTTGTTTGTCATAGTTAGTTTGATTTGTAATCGTCAACTGAAAAATGTAATGTACGAAATGATAAATTAACATCCATTTAATAACTGGAAAAATCTCTTTCATATATAATGATTTTATTACATTTTTTTATAAAAAATATAGCCTATCGAAAATATTCATCACATTTTTTATTATGAAGAAGAATAGTTGAAGTGGAAAATACGATTAATGAAAATTATATTTTTTATAACACGAACCTCAACCCCTCAAACGGTTTACGAGTGACTGGCATGATAGGGATGGGAGTGTCTCTCTCACAAATCATTCACTCTCACTTTGCATGCATACGGTCAGTGTGGAAAACTTTCGGCTCGCCTTCCCCTCAGCTGTTGCTGGATTCAAGACACTCAGGTCACTGACCTCTTCTCGCCTATGTTTTCTTTACACACAATAAAACTCGAAGCTAAGGTATCGGCTGCCGAGAATGAACTGACCAAACCTCGACCCCTACCCTAAAAATTTCAGTGTTCGGTCACTTGAAGTGGGAGTCGAAGGTCCATGTCTCACCTCGCGGCCTCTACCTGGTTCTCTTTTAATATTATAATTCTTCAACTGATCTGATAAACGAATAAAAGGGTTGTATTAAACTCTAAATAAGCCTATAATATTAGGTAATAGGGGTTTAGTCATAAAAAAATACATTACGAACCTCTTATCCCAATCACTCATCTCTTCGTTGGTGATGTGACATTTTGCCGGAACCGTTTCACGGTACATAGCGCGCAATATAGACGTGGCGTTTGATTCAGCGTCATAATTGAACATCATTTTCACAGCTAAAGGAAAGTTCGCGAGTGGCTCATCCGTCCTCGAATCCTCTGCTGCTGTTGCTTCTTCAACTGCAACAAAATTCAGTACACAATTACGGACTACTTACTCACATATCACTTCAGTCTCCGTCACGTCTTAGTTCAGCTCGTTCTGCGCATGCGTCAATAACGGCGGACCAATCACAGAGTTCTGGACGCAATGACGCCTGCGCAGAACGAGCTGAACTAAGACGAGACGGAGACTGAACTGATGAATGAAAATAGTTCTTTATTCAAGTATCGACTAAAATATCTAAATAACTCGAGTTTAATACAGATTGAGGTTGGCCAGTTCCAATATGAGCCCAGTATAGATTGTAATAATGATTATGATGACGTGATTTTACGATAATGACGCCAGGCTTGGACCCCAACATGCAATGAAGACTCCGACTTTCCAGATAGTCTCTGGAAATTTGAAGTTATTAGAAATATACACTGATAGTGAATAATTAAATCCAATTTTAACAAGGCTACTATTCAATATAAAAGAATTCAAGTAAGCCTGAATCTAAATAATCCCACTAACAAGAGTAAAATTAATATTATTTTATTATTCCAGATTATTTTATATATTATCAGATTCCCAGGTAAACTCCCATGTAGGCCTACGCCAAAAAATAATTTTTCAGTTTTACTGTACTAACTATAAAACGGTTTTACAAATAACTTGAATAGTGCATAGTAACTTCTGCACTTACTAAAAGACTAAAAAGCTAAGTTTTTTTTGCTTTAAAAATTGCGATATGATTAGTCTACATTTTTGAATTTTGACCGATTGCTGAAATGGCTTAAAAGGTAATAAATATGACAATCTATACATTCTCATGTGTATTCAAGGAGCTTTACATTATTTCTAATTTCTATTAGTTATTTAGGCGGCTCGCATACCGGAGAAATAAGCAACTAGCAACTATCAACACGCAATATATAATATATAGCAGTACATATTATACTGCTATATATTATACATTATAGCAGTATATATTATATATTGCTTATTGCGTGTTGCTCCGGTGTGCGAGCCGCCTAATGGATATTATACTAATAGAACAACTTTGATTCTTCTTTCTCAGATGCCTTCATCATAGAGAAGAGATCGTTCAAGGCATAGGGAACTGTGTGTCGGTTTTGTGTGCCGTCAAATCGTGCTGGCCACGTAATTCGCGTACCGCAAGGAAAGATAGCGCTGACGCTGGCGTCTATCTCTCAATCGATCGCTCACTCACTCTAAGTCGCACGCCCATTCTCTGTCTCATCGCCAGTTGCGAGTCTACACGTACGCTTTCTAGTTACTCTGAGTTCTAAGAGATGTCGCTAGCATCGGCCCCTTCATTTCTGGTCACAAATTTCAACTAACGATGGGGAATCTATTCTAATCTGTTATCTATGCCTTTATTCTGCTTCACTTAATAAGACATTGAAACTCTTACTTGTATCTACTTACTTCTAAATTTTAGTTACTATCAGCCATATTTTAATACAATAAAAAATTATTTTTAGAAACAGTGAATAAAAATAAGATACCATTCTGAGCTCTTTTTTTGGCTGCATAAACCACTGCATTACTTCCTTTTGCGATTGCAGGTCCGAGCTCAAAATCTTCAACACGAACTTTTTCAAGATTTTCTGGTTCATTCTCAAATTTTTCCGCTTTCTGTTGCAGACGAGAAATTGCATTCTGCAAGTAATAAATTTGATTTAGAAATACGGTACCCAAGTTGGCAATGAATGATAAGTTGAATTCCGTACATATAATCGAAATTTACCTCCTCTAAAATATACAAGACTAACTTCTGACAAGTTAAATTGATCCTGCTATACCTCAAGTTCTTTTTGATCGTGATAATTACGTTGGCTTGGGCATAGTTCCTTATTTGACCATGCCTATTATCAATATTGAAATCAGCTGTTCTATTATATACGGTAGCTTAGTGGTTAATTGGTTGGTTTATATCTATATTCCAATATCAATAATAGCATAGCCCCCTCTAAACTACAAGGCCGCGGCCTTCATTATGACAAGCTCGGCTGGTTTCATTATAAAATCATACTTATAAAAACACTACAAACACATGACCAATTTGCATTGCTCGTGCAAGCCGATGCAGCGACGTGGTCGCATGGAAGGCCGCGGCCATATAGTTTAGAGGGGGCTATGATAATAGGCATGATCAAGAGTATGGATCTATTCCGGATTCCTTATCACTGCATAATAAATAATGTAGGCTTACCGGTATTTTGTTTTCAAATTGTTTGTACCTATTTGAAATAAATGCAATGAAGTTTCTTTAAAAAATGCCGATTAAAAGAATGAGAAAAATAATATTCTTACCCTTATTTCCCAGCAGACACCTTCCAGTTCATCTTCTTTAGTTATAATGCCAGTACCGGATGCTAGACTTACTCCAATTAGAGCAAAAAATGGAGCAGAATTTCCGAAAAGAAGTTGTCTTGTAGTACGTTGGCGAAGCTCAGCATTCAAAGAATTAGTTACTCTGTTGAGAACATTCTTGAGAATCAGACGCCTTATAGAATCGAAATGGGACTGGAAAGCCGAAGGAGGAGACTTCGGGATGGAATCGGCCCTGAGAGCGAATCCTTGTTGGCGAGGAAGAATTTTGAATGTTGAAAATTCCGAGTCTTGATTGAGTCGAAAGTTTCGGAAGAGAATTCGTCCATTTTGCAATAATTTACGCAAAGCTAGCTGAAAGGACATCACTATCCTATAACCTCCAACTAGATCCTTTCAAAAGTTGTTCACTGATATCGCAATATTTTATGGGTAATTTATCAGAAATTTCCTCTAATTTCACAACATATTTTAGGAGAAACCAGAACACCAAAATCACTTTTCATAAGATATTATATCAAACAAATATATCAAATCCTAAAATGCAAATGTCAAATAAAATACACTTATGACTTATGATCAGCTGGTGAATGGTAACCAAAGTTTTGTCTGTCAGAAAACAGCTGATGACAAAGACTTGACCGTAGACAATAATATTGAAATAAGATTCATGGGTAGGTGCGATGGGTCGGTGAAATCTATGAATAATTAATATACTGAATCTATCGCTTAATCAAAAAACGATGAGGTGAATTAATTTTAAATTTTTGTGTCCATACAATCTTATCTCTGATATTTCTTTGTAAATCAGCATTGTGTATTTGAGCTTGAAGCCACTCTAGTCACTGTATGTGTGAGCTACTTCTCTGTCTCCGCTGATTCTCACTTTTTCAGTCAGCTTGTTTGTGTTGTGTCAAGTTTTTAAAATTTAAAACCGTTTTGTAGATTGAAAAAAATGGAAAAGTGTCATTTACGGTAGTTTGGTATTTTTGGTTACAACAGTAATTTTTATTCTTCATTGTAGTTATTGCTCTGAGTATTACTTAAATTGAAATTGCCAAATTTTTGTCAAGGTAACATTATGAAGATTAACATAAAATCAAGAGATATTTCAAGAATACTTCTTATTCACTGTTAAAGTAAGTAAATATGGTAATTGTTTAATAGTAGCCTATTTATTTATTGTCTACTTTTTTGTAAAGCATCTAAAACACCTTTAAATAAACTATTTGTGAATGTAGTGTGGGCTATGAAGTGGCATTTCATATTTAATAAGAATAAGTTATCACAATTATCATTGCAAATATCACTACTACAAAAAAGCTTGAAAACCGCCAAAACAATTCAATTTTTTGTAAAAACAAATTCCCCAGCATTTTGTATGTATCATTCCCTAGAAAATGAAACTGCACTGTTTAAAGCTGTATAGGTTGGGTGATAATCCAAGCAAGAATGAGGGTGAGGATACGTTTGTTATACAGGGTGATCTTGAAGTCGCGCAACCCAAAATGATAACAGTCTTAAAAAGCTGTAATGTTTTATTGATTTTTCTTTCAAAGTTTATGAAGAGACTTTTTGGAGAACGAATGAACGTTTCACTTATCGTCTGCAGTCTGTCGTCAGTCAAAACACTTGGTCGGCCGGTACGATCACGGTCATTCACGCTACCTGTATCCCGAAAACGATGAAACAAACGACATATATGGTCGATTTGTTTGGTGCTTTAGCATCTGGAAAGGCATTGGAGAAATGTTCTTGACACTTTGCGTAGGATTTCGATTCACAGTAACTCAAAACGATAGAAATACGTTGTTCTTGCGTAAAAGACATTGCGACTTGAACTGAACAAACAAACTGATTTCTGGCTAATTGTCGCCCGATGGCGTGATCTGGCAGTGCAGCCACCTGCTGTACTACTGGACGAAAAATTCCCATATGCAAATCATACTTTACAAATTTACCTGTCATTCCTACACGGCTTTAAACATTGGGTTGCGCGACTTTACGATCACTTTTTACATGCTGATAGAACTCGGCGTGAACAGGGCAATGATCTTTCCATCGTACCGTTAAGCACGGTCTAGACGCTACGATAAGTTTGTAAAACTTATCAGGACTATTTTAAATTGTCATAAAACAGCTGGTTTAACGTTACTAAACGAGCGTACATCAATCAGCTGTTTTCTGACAAGTTAAATGGATCCTGCTATATAGCAGGATTATTTTAAATTGTCAGAAAACAGCTGATTGATGTAAGCTGGTTTACTGACGTCAAATCAGCTGTTTTATGACAATTTAAAATAATCCTGATAGGTTTGTACGCTTGGCTTTAGGCTAGGCGTACACCGGTTATGCTACGCGTACACCGGTTAGACAAGACAAGACGAACTTAGTCACGTTTCACATAGTTGCTTATGAAGCAGCACACATCAATTAGTCATTGCATCAGTGTGTGCTGCTTCATAAGCAAGTATGTGAATTACTGGGACTAATCTCGTCTTGTCTTGACTAACCGGTGTACGCCTAGCCTTATACGAGCGTGTTAGGGCCTGGTTACATACGATTGTGGTTTGCTTTACTTCACTTCACTAGCAAAGAGCTACTTTGATTTACTTCACTTTACTAGCAATAGAATCTTTCTTTAAGTGAAGTGAAGTAAATCAAAGTAGCTCTTTGCTAGTGAAGTGAAGTAAAAGTAAAGCAAACCACAATTGTATGTGACCAGGCCCTTATCTGTCGCTTCTAAACTCAAAGTCAGCGTATTTGACGCGGCCGGGCGCAGTTAACAACGCAGACAAGCCAACTCCATTACCTCTCCCAAAATACTAAAGCCAAGTTTCACCAATATTGGTAAAATATTTAACTATGTTCAAACGCATCAACCAACAGGTGGAAAGGTTATTATCACACTATGCTAAAATTTGACCCGTCAATTTTTAAGTTGCCGCAGAAAATTGATCTGTGTGCATTGGTGCATTGCTATATTAGAATTTTGTCAGGCTGTTTGTGAATGAGACTTGGAATTCATTATAAAAGATCAGCTGGAGTTTCCGTTCCGTTGCAATAACTTTTTTGTGTACTTGATACTTGAAGCAGTCCCACTAGTAGCGCGAACAGCGCCGTGGTCGTCAATTTGTCTGTGACATGTTCTCGAAAAATTCATGTAGGCTGTAATATGATCTCCTTGACAGAAATTCCATCAATTGCTCCTTGAAGGGCCCCAACTCCTTGATTTGTTTGATCTCCTGGGGTAATTTATTATACACTTTGCCACATATGTACTTTGGACCTTGTTGTACTAGTCTGGAATTTACTGCTGTCACATGGGTGTCTCCCCGCTGTCTCGTGTAGTGATCATGGATGCGGTAGTTTTGCTGGAATACGTCCGGTTTTCTTCTCACCAACAATGCAGACTCAAGTATGAAGAGCGCCGGAAGTGTTTTAAGATGTTGTATCACTTATAATAAATTCTGACTTTGAATTATAAATAACATCTTTTTATTTTAAACGTGTACAATGCAAGATAACTAGTGAATGAATTCGTAACATAATATTCAGTGTTTGTTTATGTGGTTGCTATGGCAATCTTAGCAATATGTGATCCCATAACATCCCCTTCTTTTTATTAATATAAACTAGCTGTCCCGGCGAACTTCGTATCGCCCTCTTCCCCCCAAATGTCCCCCCTTCATATCCCCCCCCCCCCCACGGAAAAAAAGTCATGAAGTAAAAATATCTATATCCACGCGCTTTATTGATGGAAATTAAAAGAAATCTGCAATATACTAATTTTTAAAGCGAGTGGATGAATATTAATCAATGCTGAAAGTTGTCAAAAAAATCACCCCCGCCTGGGATTCGAACCTGAGAATTCTGCGTGGAAGGCAGAGTCGCTGACCAACAGACCGCCGTGCTCATCTTCTGACGGATCTATATTGTAGTACCTTCAACTACACATCGATTACATAGGAGCATTATTGTTCGGACTGAATCAAAATGGATGTCGTGTTTGATAGGTTAGGTCATTAATTTACTAATTATTTATTAATTATAAAGAGATTTTCTTATATTTTAATACATATTATGTTAACCAGTGCTTTAAAAATTCAAACGAATCCAAAATCATCTAAATCGGTTCAGCCGTTCTCGAGTTATAAGCGAGCGTACAGACACCAACTCTCTTTTATTAATATAGATAGATAGATGATAATCATTTAATCTGGTAGGAATTTTTCTTGTTCTCTGTGGTCTTAGAAATACTTCATTCCTTCGTAGTACAGCTCCTTCTTCTGTTTCAATATTGAATGATCTGTTCCCTGTGTCCGCTATTATTTTACCTTTTGACCATTCATCACTTTGGGGAAGCTTTCTGTACCAAATTTCTTGTCCTACTCGAAGTTCGTTTCTTTTAACAGCGCCTTTGTCATAATTGATTTTACTTCTATTTTTGTTATCATCAATCCTTTTTTTTATTTCTTCTGGTTCTAGAATTTTGTATTTTTCCGTGTTTGGTAGGTCACATCTCAACCACCGTCCCATCATCCTTTTTGAAGGACTGAACCCAATTTTATTTGGTGTATTTCTGTAAACCAGTAGCATTTTGTAAAAATCTTCACCTTCTTCCATACATTTTTTTATCATCTTCTTCATTATTTTGACTGATGCTTCTGCTTTTCCATTGCTTTGAGGATAGTGTGGACTGCTTGTTATATGGTTGAAGTACCAATTTTTACTGAATTCTTTAAATTCTTTTGATGCAAAATTTGAACCATTATCAGATATCACTGTTTTCGGAATTCCATATCTGCTAAAATGCCTTTTACAGATTAAAATCAAGTTTCTTGATGTCATGTCCTTCAGTTCATCAATCTCAATAAAATCTGAAAAATGATCTACTGTTATTAGGAATTTTCTTTTTTGTCCATGCATATTTATTTCAAATACATCCATACTGATTGTTTCGAAAGGTGCATTTGGGGTTTCATGAGATTTCATTTCCAATTTCTTTTGTTTACTAGAAAACTTTGCACATGTCTCGCATGATCCAATCATCTCCCTGATTTCTGTTGTTATATTTGGCCAAAATACAGATTGTCTTGCTAGTCTTTGTGTCAATTCTGTACCCATATGGCCCATATGAAGTTTTTTTAAATACTCCTTTCTCAGTGATTTTGGAATAAGTATTTGGTTCTGTTTCAGAATGATGTCTTCTTCCATTGTCAATTCACAACGGTAATTCCAATAGCATTTTATATCATCAGGTACTTGTTTTCTTGTTTGTGGCCAGCCATCACGAATTTGTTTTTTAAGTAGTTGTAGTTGATCATCATTTCTTGTTTCTTCAGCAATTTTTTGAATAGACTTATCTGCAAAATCTACTGTATATATACAATCATACTCAATACCCGTTTTAAGTTGTTCTATTGTACTTATTTCGTCATATTCTTCAATGTTCTCACTCGTTACTTTGTAAATGTCCATTTGCTTTTCGTTGTTTTGGATACTCTCTGGAGCTCTTGATAATGTATCTGCCAAATACATACTTTTTCCTTGTCTATATTTTATCATAATGTTGTACCGCTGGAGTGATAGGATCATATTTTGTAATCTTTTTGGTGTTTTCAATAGTGGTTTCTTGAATATGGACACCAAAGGACTGTGGTCAGTTTCAATTATGACATCTGATTTCCCACAAATATATTGATCGAAGCGTTGACATGCAAACAATATAGCTAGCATTTCTTTTTCTATTTGTGCATAATTCCTTTGAGTGGTTGTAAGTGTTTTTGATGCATAGGCAACGGGGAATCCTTCTTGCATCAGAGCACATCCAACAGCCAAAGCTGATGAGTCCGTTTGTATTATAACCGGTTTTTTTGTCTCAAAAAATCTTGGAAGTGTTGCTTCAGATACAATTTTCTTTATTTGATTGTATGCATCTTCTTGCGTTTTTGTCCATATAAATGACTCTTCTTTATTCACTAACTTCCTCAGTGGTTCTGTGGCATTAGATAGGTTGGGAATATATCTTGATAAATATGTAACCATTCCTAAGAAACGTTGTACTGCTTCTTTATCACAAGGAACAGGCATATTTATTATAGCTGTTATTTTACTTTTGTCTGGTTTGACTCCTTCTGATGTTAATACATGGCCATAAAATTTTATTTCTTTTTTACACAAATTTGTTTTTTCTTCATTCAGTTTCACATTTTCTTTTCTTAGTCTATCAAGTAATTTTTCTAAATTTTCATCATGATTTTTCTGTGCATCGTCTTCATTATCACCATATCCAACTACTAGTATGTCATCAGCAAGAACATGTACTCCTTTCAATCCGTTAGTAATTTCCAGCATTTTCTTTTGAAAATTTGCCGTTGCTGTAGACAATCCAAAAGGAAGTCTCAGATATCTGAATTTTCCAAATGGTGTCCAGAATGCTGTTAGTTTGCTGCTTCTTTCAGTTAGTTCCACTTGCCAAAATCCTTTTTTTGCGTCTATAGTAGAAAATATTTTTGCTTTATTTAGTTCAGGAATAATTTCATCAAGTGTTGGAAGTTGTTGTTTTGTGTCTTTTATTGCTTGATTTAGAAATGTTGGGTCTAAACACACTCTTAGTTTATTATTTTTCTTAACAATTGTGACATTGCTGATCCAGTCTGTATAACCAGGTTCTTCTGTTATGATATTTTGTTGAATCATGTCTTCGATTTCTTTTTTTAAATCTTCCTTTAATGCTATAGGAATTCTCCTTGGACTTTGCTTTACTGGAGGCCTATCATTAATTATTTCAATTTCTGCTAAACCTTTCATTCTTCCTAATCCTTGGAAAACATCATTGTATTTCTTGATTATTTGTTTTGTTGAATTTGGAACATTTCTCAATTTTTCGAGTGATTTCTTTTCATTCAATGCATCTACTTTCTTTATAGTTGTAACATCCTTACTATATGTGATAAGTTTCAGATTAGCACATTCCTTATAGGACAGAATAGGCATATGATCATAATCAACTATGATAAAACAAATATCATGTATTTTCTCATCTTTTCTTACTTTTATGTAGCATTTTCCTTTGACACCTAGTCTGGTTCCGTTAATTGCTGTTAATATCGATGTACATGGTGATAACTCTATATTTTTTCTATTAAATATTTCATTCAAAGATTTTTCACCCATAACATTGCAACAGGCGCCTGTATCGAGTTGGAAACATACATTTTTTTCACTATCATCTTTCAAAATTACTTTAAGTGTTACAAAAACACCCTTTTCACTCATAACTTTATTATTAATTTTAAATTGATTATGTTTTATAACGTCAATTGAATTTTCATCAGTTATACTGTTGTCATTGTCCTGTATTTCTTTCATTTTCTTCCTCCTACATACAGATGCAAAATGTCCTTTAATTTTACAGTTATTACATGTAGCTAACCTAGCAGGACATTTATTCAAGTTCTGATGCCATTTTTGTCCACAATAAGAACAAATTCTATATTCTTTAGATTGGTTCTTACTATTTTTAAACTCTACCTTTCTAATTTCATTCTCTTTCTGACTTTCTATAATTTCTAACTGCTTTTTTGTTTCTTCGCTTGATTTACAAATTTCAATTGCCTTTTCCAATTTCAAATCCTTTTCTAACCATAATTTTTCTCTTAATTTTATATCTTTGACTGAAGATATTATTTTGTCTACCAATAGTTCATCTTCCATGTCTTTATATGCACATAGTTTGATTTGTGTTTTCAATTTCATCAGGTATTGTTGAAATGATTCACCATTCGACTGTTCTAAATTATTGAAAATGTATCTTTCATACCTTACATTTAGTTCCGGGGCAAGTTTCTTCTCCAGAGTAGTTAGTATCTCGTCCACTGAGTTTGATTCTGGATTATCCATAATCTTGTATATGATTTTACAAGCTCCATCGCCGATTATAGTCATCATTTGTGCGACTTTTGTTTTTTCATCTTCCACTGTGAGTCCGCTTGCTAAAACATAATTCTTCCACATCCGTGTGAAAAAATTTATTTTTTCTCTCATATTACCCTCCATTTCAAGTGGGCTAGGCGTTGGTGCGTACCTCGTCATTTTTGTACGTCTTCTTTCTTCTGTTTCCAAGTTTTGTTCTTGATATATTTTTTTATCCATGATTCACTTCATAATGTTATTTGTACACCTGACACCATGTTTTAAGATGTTGTATCACTTATAATAAATTCTGACTTTGAATTATAAATAACATCTTTTTATTTTAAACGTGTACAATGCAAGATAACTAGTGAATGAATTCGTAACATAATATTCAGTGTTTGTTTATGTGGTTGCTATGGCAATCTTAGCAATATGTGATCCCATAACAGGAAGTGTCAATACTCTGGTTTCCACAAAAAGAGGTTTGCAATGTGCTAGATATTGTTGTCTGCAAATGATTCTGAAAGTTCTCTTTTGTAGAAGAAATATGCGTAGCGCCTCCGGACTGTGATGAATATGATGCCGTAGTTCATGATGCTCTGGAAACAGCCAAAATACACTTTCATCAGAACATCCCGATCAAGTAATGATTTTAGTCGGCTCATCATGTAGCAAACCGATGTAATTTTGGCTGATATATGCTCCACATGAAGTCGCCATCTCAGGTTGTCGCAGATAGTAACACCCAAGTATCTTATATTTTCATCAACCTGAATTGCAGCACCCTCCAATCTGAGTAGGGGTGAGGACTCGTGTCTTCCACGATTATGGAACTGCAGGGCTTAAGTTTTACCTTTATTAAGCACTAGCCTACTCCTCCTACACCAGTCACTTACTTCATTTAGGCCTCTCTGTGTTGTGGTTTGACGGTCTTCTTCATGTGAGTATTTAATCAAGTGGCTAATGTCGTCCGCAAATAGCCAAATCTTCCATGTGCAGATGGCATCAGGCAGGTCGTTCACATAGAGCAAGAACAGCACCGGACCCAGATTTGATCCCTGTGGAACACCAGTGTTTATTGGTGGTGACGAGCTTGATTTGTAGAATTTGGTCATTCCATCATGTCCTGAATATCTCACACTAACAATCTGCGTTCTATTCTTTAGATATGAGGCTATCCATCTCCATGGCTTTCCCTTTATGCCCAAAGTCAACAGTTTTCTTAGGAGTGTTTTATGTGAAAGGAGGTCAAAAGCCTTTGTCATGTCGTAAAAAACACAAATTTGCTCACCTATTTCATCAAGGTTGTCATATAGCTGGATTATAAGATCAAAAATAGCATCAGTTGTGTTTTTGTTTTTCCGGAAGCCATATTGATGATTACTTAATAATTACCACGGGTCTGAAGTTTCCAACTTGATCCTTCTCGCCTTTCTTGTATATGGGTACCACCTTAGATGTTTTGATAGCATCGGGAAAAGAACCCTGTTCAAAAGAATTATTTATTGTCCTTGACAAGAATTTGGTTATCCCATCACCGCACATACGCATCAAATTACACGGTATTTCATCCACTCCTGCGCTCGACTTTGTACTTATTTGTGCAATAATATTTACAATTTCACTCTCATCCGTCGGCCATAAATGGAAATCATTATTCGATATGTCATGAGTTGTACGAATGTCCGGTTTGAAGACAGAACCAGTCAACTTGGAGACTTCGGATACAAAGTAGTCATTGAATATATTTGCTACAGTGATAGGGTTTGTAACAAGTTCATCATTTTGCCTCAGATTTATATTACAGTGGTTCACATGATCATCTCTGTGCCATGGCCTTTTTTGAAGATTGTCAAATTCTATTTGACCAAGGTTGGTGAAATCCAGCATAAATTTTGTAAAAATAAAGATACGAGAATTCGATTTCATATTTAGAATCAGCACTCTTGAATAAAAGATGAACGGGCAGGGTAGGCGCTATATGAGTGGTGTGATTACTGTGTGAACTGAAAAAGAATGTCCCTGGCGGAGTGACATCTAGCATGCTCGACTGGCTATTGCTCCATTTCGCCGGGGACATTCTTTCTCTGGTCAATAAGTACCAGTTTTGGTGATCCTTGCTTTTCCATGAAAGATAGGACCAAAACGAAATAATTTCTGCTTCTCTCTTGATACCACCCTCTTAAAGGATCGTTGATTCTTTTCACTCTTAATAAGAGTTTTGGGAATTCTTTCATTCGAATTTTCAGCTCATTACACATAAAAATTAGTTATTTATTTATTTATTTATTCATTTATTCACATACAAAAGCTCACAGAAAACTCCATGAAGAGCCTTATTGACATACACTAGATTCAATAACAAAACAATAATGAAAGTCAACCTAGAAAGATTAACATAGAAAAATTAATTTTACAAAACTGGAATTAATTAAAATAAGAAGAGACGAAACTAAACTAAAAATAAATGAAAGTAAAAATTTGAATAAATGAAAGTAATTTGATTATCGACCTCGATTAACGGTCTGAAAGCTTCAGTGTGAATTAATTTAACTTGGGGAACTACTTAAACTTTTATTGAAATCTGTGATCCTGTATAATTACTCTGGAAAACATTTTTTTGGGCTCTTATTTATATTACATTTTTTCTTACTTAGTTGTAAGGAATCTACCTGAAAAGTTGACAGACCTGATATATAAAAACTACCTACAGAGTTATGGTGAGAAATTTACACTGATGACCCTTTACGTTTGACATAACCATTATTGTTAATTTTTTAGTACAAGGAATACATTCTGAACTGTCTGAACATTTATATGTCAGACCAGTTAGATACAATGCTGCTATAGCTCGTTCAATTGGATATGGCATTCCGCATTAGGAAAGTGTTTCATAATTTTTAGAAGTCATGTAAAACAGAAAAGGAATATTATACACTAGACATAAGAAGGACATTTTTAGAAAGCAATAAACCTAAATAATGTCCAGTGTAAACCCATATTTTTCTAATAATACCTAACTTCCACGTTTCATGAAACAGGCCCTATACTGGAAATAAATTATTGTCATTGTAATACATTCCCAGTTTTTACAAAATATGTAATATTATAATTCATTTACTATGATACAGTATTAATATGGCTGCAACATAGTGTAATCATTCCTATTAATTTTTTATTTCGATGAAAAAATTTTCAGCTCAACCAGTTTCAACCCCCTTTGGTCTACTTTATGTTTGATGATGTAACTATTCAACATAAAAATATTTAGAAAACTGTTCTGTTTCAGGATCACAATGTCATCAACGAATGCAAATGATGAAGAGGTTCAACCTGTTGGAGCTGGTGAAAAGTTGTCGTCTGATGATGAGTGCATCGATTCCAATGAAGAACAACGTGCCTCTTCCTCGTCCTCTTCCGACTGTGAAGAAAATGTCTCCTGTCATTCAAACTCAAATTTTAATTTGAGAAACGTTTCACCATTTCTTTTTCGTAATGGTAATCTAGAACCACTCACATTTGTATTAATGCTTCACGATTACAGTCTTGAGTCAAAAGCAAAAGACATGATTTTGAAAGGAGGTGGAATAGTGTATTCCTCCAACAAGGAAATGGACTTGTACAGCATTGTTCTTGTGAAAGATGACAGTCTTTTCAGAGCTCATGCGGGACCCGTGTTCAAATTCCAATATCTAATTAAGTGCATTGTAAAAAATAAAATTGTAAACATTAATCGGTATTTGAAAACTTACAACAATGCTCCACCTCTTTATAAATTTGATTTTATGAAAGTGGTATATTTCAAATCGACTAGCTGGAATGAAGTCCCTGATCACATTATGATGAATAAAAAATTGGTTGTGAATAAGGGCAAAGAAAATGTTAAGGGTTCAGTTGTTGGTGAATGCTCCAAACTAGTTGACACAGTCGACAATGTTACAGTGATAGATAGCAGTGATGAGTCCGTGGAAGTTTTAGAGTCGCCCACTCCTGTGAATAGAACTGATAAACTTATCATAAAAGTCAATAAACATACGAGGATGCCTTATTCCAATGATGAAGATGCTAAAATTGTTAAATATATAGTGTGTAAGAAAGCGTACGATTCAGTGAAAGGTACCATTATTTGGAAAAATATGGAGAGAGGTAACATTTGTCCTCATCGTACATGGCAAAGTATGAAAGAACATTTCTTGAAAAAAGTATTGTATCAAATAAATTATTTCAATTTTCTCAGCGACGATCAAAAGAGACAATTTCGAAAGTTGTTGTAAATTAAGTAACTTGTCTATGTCTTTGTTCATCACTTCTTATTAGACTTGTCTACTTCTTTTTGTCTTTATAATATTATTCTACTAATAACAAATTTCTGCCACATAAAATTCAATTTTTGAAAAGGCGGAATAGAAGTAGTTTAAGAAAGTTACCTATTTACGCTTGATAGTTCAACAGAAAAATCATTTCAAAAGATTGATTTGATAAATGGCATTTAATGAACCAATATTTGTAAATAATATAATAAGTAAGTTACCTGTGATTGTTATTGAAGTATATGAAATGAAATTTCCCTTAAAGTGCTATTTTTCTTCCAAATAATGTCACCAAACTCAGCGTAATTTATCATTTTCTTTATTAATATATTTTTCATTCAATAATTGTGCAAAATGAAATGATGATAGTGATTTTAGGGTTGGAATTGCTCATCATTGCAATCAAAATAAAGTGATTTAACCAAAGAGCACGTTGTAGTTACTATTCCAGTGCAACTAGCCACTGGAATAGAAAGAATATTACTACACAGTATGGCTAACGCGCAAAGAGACCAGCGTTTGTAGAGAAGTAGGTGGAGGCGGGAGGCGGCTGCTACAAGGCTGTCAACATTTAATGCCTACTACCCAGCTAAATGAATGTGACGACAAATACTTTAATAAATAATTTGCTCTTGATACTTCATCAGTCCTCGCCGGGAGTCGTCATTGTTTAGGAGTCATCCCCTATGAGTGTGGGTGTGCTCATTTATATAGGTACTCCTTGATGCTGTAGTATGGCCTGTACAAGAGGTAGTTTTTGAGGCTGCTTGCAAAACCCTGCTGTCATCAATTGATTTCAACCTCTCAGGCAGCAGGTTAAACAGAAAAGATCCTGAGTATGCCGGCGACTTGCTATACTTCATCAGTCATTATGACTAATATTTAGCTAAGTGAAATTAGCTGCTAGTAAGCTAGTAATGCTTGCCAGGCTAAAGCGACTTGCTAGCTACTAGTTAGTCACGTGACTAACACATGACATCTAAGCTCATGTCACATCAAGCTACTTTAATAGCTGCTACTAAGTAGCAAATGGGACATAGGTAGTTGTCAAAGTTATGAGAGGTTATTCGTCTAATAACCTTCAGTATATAGTTGCAACCAAGGTATGTAGAGCTACAAGGTAGGCCAATCATGTCGTTTTTGAGGTCGACCGGCCGTGACGAGTAAATACGTAATCGCGTGCCCACTATATAGTAATGCACTCTGCAGGGCAAAATATGAAACGTGTTTTTAAACTTATTCAGATGTTACCCAGTTGATTAGCAAAACAAAATAATACTTCACTAATTGTGTCTTGTAAACTTGTAATTGATTATCTCTTTTTTGATGAATTGTATCAAAATTGAAATTTACAAACAATTTCGATTACTGATATGTTGGCTATTTTTGGTTCAGAGCTTTCATATTAGACCTACCATTTAAAATATTCGAAATTCCTTTAGTGTTTTCTTTGTGAAAAATGTCTCATAACCTAGATTTGGATTGTTTTCATAGCTAATGTAAATTTAAAAAGGTACAGTTTTCGGCGTAAGCCTGTTGTACCTTCCGTTAAATATCAATTATTGTAAAATACTAAATAAATAATTACTGTAGTTATAATTAGGATTCATTCACTGTAATTGAAACAAACTATTAATTAATCGAAAATAAGCATCAACTTTTACTAGGCTTTCCATGTTGTGTTAGAGATTTGTGATAATTTCAAATTCTCAGAAATCAGCTGGAAAATATGAATAGTCGAAGTTTACTGTTTGGCAAGCAAGGCGTGACATTACAATTATATTAAATGATTTCTTATTATTATTGTAGATATTTGATCACAGTAATTATTTTTATTGCATTATTTTAATTTATTATTGTTATCTGACAATCTATAAGATAGAAATTTGAAAATTTTCATTTCTCCAAAAACCATCTGGAAAGATTTGAATACTAGATAAGTGATGAGTCTTGAATATAGATATAGGGCATATGTTAACCCGGGCACTGATTGACGTCATTATAGCAAGACTAATCGCGAAAATTGGACTGCTGGGCTCTTATGGGGATTGGCCAACCTTAGGTCTCTACTAACCTTGGTTGCAACTACCGGTACCAACAGTTTTAAGTTGAAAAAAGTGACCCACTAGCAGCTGGCAAATCGCTTTGTCAGTCTTCTAGCGCACTAGCATCTCTTTCATATTTTCAGCTCTTTCAAAATGAGTGATCCCTAGTGACCTGGGGGATAGTATTTAATTTTGATTTTTTCAAATAATTATCATTTTTAAATTTTTTCAATAAATCACTCCATGCAGAATGGGCTAGTGATAATGAATCTATTGCTAGCCCTGCTGCTATCAAAAACTGAATGTTAAACTGAGATTTTAGTAGCCTGCCAAAAACGTTTGAAGCGACTTATTATTATAAAGGTCAATTCCCACATTGACGACAACGACACGACGACGACATTCTCATTTCGTTCTGCGCATGCGTCACCAGCCCATGCTCTGATTGGTCCATGTCTATCTTTGTTTACAAATGATAGCTCTCAAGTCTCATAATTGCAGTACCGGTATGACTTGAAAAGGTTTGTATTATAATTTTATTTACTGATTATTATATTTATATTGTCGTACTAATATTATTAATATTAATTGACAATTGATTCCGAACAGCAAACATTCAAACTTCTTACCTTGTCACTTAACCTAGAAATTCGGCTGGTCAGAAGTTCTAAAAGGATGGACCAATCAGAGCGCGGGCTGGTGACGCATGCGCAGAATGAAATGAGAATGTCGTCGTCGTGTCGTTGTCGTCAATGTGGGAATCCACATTGACGACAACGACACGACGACGACGACATTCTCATTTCGTTCTGCGCATGCGTCACCAGACAAATCAGAGCGCGGGCTGGTGACGCATGCGCAGAACGAAATGAGAATGTCGTCGTCGTGTCGTTGTCGTCAATGTGGGAATTGACCTTAATTATTATAGGTGTAATCGGTCATATGTCCTCCGCGTAAAATATGAATTGTCTAAAAACATAGTTTGGAATTGTTTGTCGTTGATTCACTTTGGTGTCATCCCAAACAGCATTAGGGGTAAAAACGGGTTGGTACAAAAGTGTACCAGCGACATTCTGGTCCACTGCTCCAAGGATTTCAAACGACATTTTGTCCCATTTTCACTGCCGACATTCTGTCCCACATTCCTGAGATGGACCAATATGTCGGCTGCATGCAACGACATTTTGGTCCAATTTATATTCCTTCAAATTCCGACAATGTGTACCAACGACATTCTGTCCCACATTGCTGTGATGGACCAATTTGTCGGCTGCTTGCCCGACATTTTGGTCCAATTTACTCAATTCCTTCATTTTCCGACAATGTGTACCAGCGACATTCTGTCCCACATTCCTGTGCTGGACCAATATGTCGGCTCTGTGCACGACATTTTGGTCCAATCTATTTTCCTTCACTTTCCGACAATTTGTACCAACGACATTCTGTCCCACATTCCTGAGCTGGACCAATATGTCGGCTCCATGCACGACATTTTGGTCCAATTTACTTACATTCCTTCACTTTCCGACAATGTGTACCAGCGACATTCTGTACCACGTTTCATTCTCAATATCGATTTAGGCGAAATATCGACTGTTGAACTTCTAGTCAATTAGGAGTGTAAGTGTGACATCACAGATCCCAATCCGACATTACATGTTTCCAAACATTTGAAAGTGATGTTTGAAAGTGTATGCAGTCAGTTTTCGATTAATATGCTTTTAAAAATAAAAATTGGTATAATATTTTGTCTTTTTTCATAAGGTCATAATTAAGGTATGTTTTGAAGCGATGAAAAAACAAGGTTAAGTGACTTTTGAAATTGTCAGTATTTGGATTTTTAATTTTCTGTAATGCTTCTTTTTCTCCACTATCAGAGTTAAGATAAAGATCATTATTTTGAGGATATCCACTGGAGATAAAATTAATTAATTATATCATTGATAAGACAGGGGAGTCAAATCAAATCAAAATCCATTTTTTGCAAAAGACAAGTAATGTACATGTATAGGCCAAGTCAAAACATAATTACATCAAATCACTCACAGTTAACAGTCAATCAATCACATTTATCACATTTTTAAAATTCTCCATATTAAAGCTTAAAATTCATTATTATTATTATTATTATTATTTGTCATAGAGCTCCCTAATTGGAAAACGCTAAGTGAAAATGATTCATTTATAGGACTTTGAGGTGTTCTTTTTGTTTGCCCACCAACTTTTCATTCTCTGTGCAAAAGCAGCCTTTCTTTCATCGCTCCATTTAGTGCCGGTTCTTGGCGGCTTTACCTCTGGCTTTATTTCCCACTTTTCAACTTTCATTCTAAACTTATCTTTACTGTTAATCTCGTCATTTTTATTATTATTATTATTATTATTATTATTATTATTATTATTTTGTGTGTTTTGTCTCCAGTTACCTGGGTATATAAAGTGACATTGGCCAACCAAGCAAAATGTCACCTTTTCTATTGTGGAATATTCAAGAATGATCTAACTATTGATGTTGTGTTCAAAATAACAGATTTTTGCATTAAATTCAACACCCACGCTGAAATTCCCAACTCTTTTAGTCTTCCAGATAGTTCTTTTGGTATCACACCTGTTGCTGACATTACTAAAGGTACAATTGCAACTTTCTCTTGCCTCCACAACTGCTTTATTTCTTCAGCCAGAGGCAGATATTTCAACAGTTTCTCCTCACTGTACTGCTTCAAATTGTGTGTATTAGGTATGCCTATGTCTATGAGGAATGTAGTTTGTTCTTGCTTGTCTATCAATATGATGTCTGGTCTATTGTTGGGAATTGTTTTATCTGTGAGAACTGAACGATCCCAGTACAGTTTGTGAGTTCTATTCTCCAAGACTGCACTAGGAGTGTATTGGTAATATGGTACTGAGCTGGGCAACAGGTTGTATAGACATGCCAAATTCTGGTGTATGATCCCTGCCACCTGGTTGTGTCGATGGAGATAGTGTGTTGCCACCAAAGCCTGACACGCACTTGTAACATGTTGTATTGTCTCTGATGCCTTATGGCATCTCCTACATGTGTCATTCTCCAGGTTTTCTTTTACTACGTATTTCAAATAGTTTTTGGTTGCAACACACTGATCTTGGATAGCCAACATAAAACCCTCTGTTTCCGCAAAAATGCCTCCCCAATTGAGCCAGGCATTGGAAGCTTCCCGGCAGACAAATGGGTTATTCAGATCATGAGCATGACGCCCATGCAGCGGTTTCTCCAGCCATCTTTGTTGTATGGTTGCTATGTGGTCATGTTCCAATCTTGGATCAGCTACCCCAGTGTGACAAAGATCTAGTGGCGTATAGGAATCATCAGCTGAAACAACAACCTTATGCATAAATGAGGTGTGAGTAAGAAAGAAGTTGCGGAGAGACTGAATCTGCCTCTGACAGCTGCTGTAAATGTCAGTCAGGCCTCTACCACCTCTATTTCTAGGCATTATCAATCGCTCTACTGCTGATTTTGGGTGGTGCACTCTGTATCTAGTCAATAGTTTTCGGGTGGAACGAGCCAAAGATTCAAGCTCTGTATTAGACCACTTCACAATGCCAAATGTATATGTAAGTACAGGAACAGCATATGTGTTGATGGCTTTGAATGTACTCCTGCCATCAATTCTTGACTTTAGCACTGCACTTACTCTCTTCAAATACTCATCAGTGACTACTCCACGTATCTCTTTGTGATTCAACCTTTTGGTCTGCACAAGCCCCAAATATTTGTATGCATCACTTTCATCCATGCAATGAAATGCTTCGCCTGTCCCCAGCACAAAATTTATTGGGTGAATCTTTCCACGTTGAATACTCAATGTTTTGCATTTATCTAGGCCAAAAGACATTTGAACATCAGCAGAGAACATTTCTGTGAGGGCCAACAGGTGCTTCAGCTGCCTTTCACTAGCCGCATATAACTTAATGTCATCCATGTACATGAGATGTGACAATGTACACTGCAGGTTAGTTGAACCTTTAAGATTGTATCCGTAGCCCGATTGATTCAAGATGAAGGAGAGAGGGTTAAGAGCCAGACAAAACCACAGGGGGCTGAGGCTATCTCCTTGGAAAATCCCCCTCCTTATCGGGATACATGAACTTGTAATCCTCCCTCCTGGGCTCTCAACCTGCAGCACTGTTGACCAGGAAGACATCAGATGCTTCAACAGTGAAACTGTCAGTGGATGGATCTTATACATACTGAGCACTGAAATAAGCCATGAGTGTGGCACAGAGTCAAATGCTTTTTTGTAGTCAATGAAGGCTGTATTAATGTTCCTGTGCTTTTGAACTGCTTGCTCCATAACTACTGCATCTATAATTAACTGCTCTTTACACCCTTGTGACCCTCTTATGCATCCTTTTTGTTCTTCAGCTAACAAGCTGTTCTCTTGCAGATGACAATAAATTTTTTCTGCAATGCATGAGGTGAGAATCTTATAAAGAGTGCAAAGACATGTGATTGGGCGGTACTTGGCAGGATCTTTTGAGGTTTTTCCTTTTGGGAGCAAGTATGTCACACCTCTTGACAGATACTATTATTGTTATTATTATTATTGGTTTTATTATTGTTGTGATTATTATTAGTGGTGTTATTATTATTAGTATGATTATTATTAGTATTAGTGTAAGAACGGTTACTTATTAAAAGATCCTCAATTTTAATTATGTAGTTTCTCACAGATAAATCTATTATTTCTATTGGTAACTGATGTAAAATCTAATTGCACTAAAAATTAAGGTTTTACATTACAACCGACCGGCTCACCGAATTACGAATTCTAGACCAATATATATCGATAAGTATGAATGAATCGATGAAAATATCGATATTTACGCATTCCTGAGTTGGACCAATATGTCGGCTCCGTGCACGACATTTTGGTCCAATCTATACTCCTTCACTTTCCGACAATTTGTACCAACGACATTCTGTCCCACATTCTGAGCTGGACCAATATGTCGGCTCCATGCACGACATTTTGGTCCAATTTACTCAATTCCTTCATTTTCCGACAATGTGTACCAGCGACATTCTGTCCCACATTCCTGTGATGGACCAATATGTCGGCTCCGTGCACGACATTTTGGTCCAATCTATACTCCTTCACTTTCCGACAATTTGTACCAACGACATTCTGTCCCACATTCCTGAGCTGGACCAATATGTCGGCTCCATGCACGACATTTTGGTCCAATTTCCTTACATTCCTTCACTTTCCGACAATGTGTACCAGCGACATTCTGTCCCACATTCCTGAGTTGGACCAATCCATGAAACGACATTCTGTCCCAAAAATGGGACAGAATGTCGCTGGACCAAACTGTCGTTGGGACAAAATGTCACGTTCCCGTAAAAACATCGATGATTGTAAAAGTCGCTGAATCGATATCCATCTGTATCGATACACATAAGTTGATGTTGGAGATTGATAGGTTAGGTTTCAATTTCAATTCTGGTGATGGAACTAGGATTTAAAATCGTAATTTTTTTAGTTTAAAGGTATGGGGTTATTCTGAATAATACTGGATTCATATGAAAGTCATCTAATAGTGAATTAAGATGTTTTTTAGCGGCGGCAAATGTATTCTATTAACTTTTTCGTGTATATTATGTAAATAGTTATCTTGACAACTTTCGGTCAGTAAAATGGCATCCGACGATGCAGTAAAAAAGTGTAAAATAATAATAATTGGAGCTGGAATGGCTGGGCTTTCAGCTGCAACTCACTTGGTGAAGAATAATATGACAGACTTTATTGTTTTGGAAGCTAGAAAAAGAATTGGAGGGAGGATTATTTCGATAGAAGTGGGTGAGTAAGGTTATGTTTTCTTGATGTCAAAATTAAAAATAATGTATTGTTCACAACGTATCCACTATCTTCTTATCAGCCGGTACTCGTGTTATCAATTATTTGGTGTTCAGCTTGCTCTGGTTCTAAATGTACATTTTAAACCAGAATTTTTGCACGAAAATTCCGTCACGGGTGCTTCCAACAATCTCTGAATCCCCATGAAAATCTACCTACCTATATAAGTGTTCATATTTTGTGAATATTACTTGAGTTGCCATTAATTGTTTTTTTTTTATAATTGAATACGTAGATGAAGAATAATTATAAGTTTTTATTGAATAGGCCTACATTGAAGACAGTAGTAGAACGAGAGCTTATAAAAATCGTGCCTTGTTATAATATTTATTTTATGTTGCTAGGCCAATATTACAGATGATGATCTGTAGAGATATAACATTGTTTTTTTTTATTTATAGTAGAGTTGTTGAGCTTAGTTAATAATGTTTAAAACTGTAGAATGGTGTGCATGCTGTTTGTTCACGAATGTAAAACGGTTGTGATCGGGTTTTTCATTTAAAATCTGGTTATTCTCGTTGATAATAATTATTCATTTATTGTTATAGAATCTCACCGAGTAGAGCTTGGAGCAAACTGGATTCATGGAGTGCTGGGTAATCCGATGTATGAGATGGCAATGTCACATGGCCTGATAGACATAGTTAACATACCAAAACCGCACAAAGTTGTCGCTGCCACAGAGGACGGGAAGCAGGTTCCATTCCAATTATTACAAGTAAATTCTATTTTGTCCTGTCATACTCTAGTTAATTGATGGATTTAGCGTCTAGGGATTTGATTTGAATTGACAACTGAGTTCTTGTGTCTTTGAAAGAATACAAAGACTATTTCTGAGATATATGTACCATACAGTAAACTATATACCTTATTGAAAATGGCTGTTTGGCTTATAGACATATTTATATATTGTCTAGTGAAGCATTTCATCTTAGCAGAACTTATGTTTGAGTACAGGTCAATGAAAAAAATTAGTGACATTGACATAGGTTTCCCTATGTCCACATTTGGTTAATTTTCTGTGCGATAATGCATGCTGCATTAGCTCAAGCATTGGCCGCAGCACACAAAATCGACCTAAGTGTGGACTTGGGAAATGTTTTAGATGACCGTTAGAAATAACTTCGAAATGAGAGATAAGATTAAATTTTGGAGAAAGAGATGAATATTTACATGTAAAAAAATGATTTCAGTTTGTCAGTTTAATAGGCCCATTTTAAAATGTGTTTTACTTTCAAAATGGGGAAGCTTCCCGGTTTGATTTCTTTACTCTGTAAAAGCAACGTAAGCAAAATCAGAAAAGTAATTCTGTTCAACTGTGCTCGACCAACCCTTGTTTTCATTTGAAATATATTTTTTGTGCTAGTTGAAACTTAGATTAAGTTTATAAAAAGGATAAGCGTGTATATTATTGTAGGTCTGTGTTGAAATGCATCATTTTGAAACGGGCTCACTTTTTATGTTGAGTAAAATATTTGCGTTTATTATTTTAGGAAATCTATGAAGCCTACTCTTGCTTCTTACATAGGTGTGAAGAGTATTTCCTCTGTCAGTATGAACCTCCAGCGGGGATATCCAGCGTTGGAGAACATATAGCATTAGAGGTATTGTTCATTTTATCATAATTCAATGACTTGTCAATTGAAGGGCTTGGCGGAAGATAGTGCTAACCCACACAAACAACATTTTGAGTAAATTGAATTTTTAAGTTTGGCCAAATCTTCAATTCACATATATTGATGGAAAAATTTGCAAAAATACTCATTATGTTCTTCAAGTATTTCCTAACAAAGGTGAATAGAATTGATGTACTAAACAGCTGATACAATGCTAAAAAAAACATTTTCTTCAAAACAAAACATATGTTTTGAGGGTTAGCATTGTCTTCCAATCAAAATTATAGTCAAATTTATTTATTTATTTATTCGTCAACTAGAAGTTACCCGTGCTTCGCAACGGAGCTCCACAAAACAAAGCTAAAATTGATTTCTTCTCTACTATGTGTATCAAAGAAAGGCCTATTATTTCTTTTTTCTGGATTAGGCCTTAAAATATTGTATAGCCAAATGCTATGCTAAAACTGAATATATATAGATATAAGGGAGGGAAAAATAGTTTAAATTTATTGAGAAATTAATTTCATCCAATAAAGTAATAAATTAGACCAATTCAGAAATTAATGGGAAAAATATTAATATAAGGAGATGGAGAGAAGTATAATTGTGGCACAGGCTCCATGTTATTCTTGACGGGTAAACGAACACATTAACACAACTGTATTTACTTAATGTAAGTAGTATTTATGCTACTTTTTAGTAAACATATTCATCTTTTGTCAAGTAAGTTACCTGTAAGCTCAATATTCCCGTTAGCAGTTAGCATTTTTTAAGAAGGCCCGGTATTAATCTCATTAATCTCTTGCAAATGCCACAAATGACAAAAAATGTTCTTAAAATGCGAAAATTATAAACCAAATGAAATCCCCTTGAATACCTCCTCCTTCACTACAGATCTTCATCGCCACAATTTTCAGTACCGTACATCTATTCCATCAGATAATTCCATAACAATTTTGTAATTTTTATCAGACCACTAAACTTGGCTAATTCCAATAATAGTTTGATTAGTTACTATTTTCCAATATGTAATTTCAACACTCTAATATCATAGTGTATAGGAATTCGTAAAAAAAAATCGAAAAGTTTATTTTAATTACATAAAGTTGAAAATAATTATCAGCAAAATAAAAATTATGAGCTAAAAATTGAATAGATATTGTTTTATAAGGTAAAAATCAATATGGTTCATAAATAATTGAAAACAAACGAAGAACTAATTCTATTTCGATAAAAAAGCTAAGATAATATTGATTTCAGTTCGAATTTTTTTGCAAAAAAAATGTGACCCAGCCTGGGATCGAACTCACGCCACTCAAGTCGTGAGATTCTGTAGTCTGCAGTGCTACATACTGCGCTACCACGGCAGTTGAAGAAATAGCGACTTAAAGCAGTACTAAGATTGAGAGGTTAGAAACTGACTCGTCATTTTGACTTTCATTTATGATGAATGGCTACAGGAAGTATTTTAGCCTAGCGAATGAAGTGATATTTGAGCATCAATTCTGAAATATCTAAAGGGAAAATTGAAATTTGGGCTTCGAGGTGCATAACATTGATATTTTTGGAAGCTGTATGCAAAATTTCAAGGTCTAGATCATTCTCATTTTTTCGGAACGCAATCCACAAAATTAGCTTGTTCCTTGCTAATAAACACACACACACACACACACACACACACGCAATCGTATCTTCTTTTATTTATTTAGAAGATTGTCACAATACATCATAAACTGAGTTAGGCCTACACCCATTTGACTGGTGACTTGTCGATTGCTAAACTTAAATCTAAGTTTTCTGTTTTTGAAACCAAATAATTGTTTTTATTTCAGGAAAAAAAAGTGCTAACCCTCTCAATAGAATTTTGTGTGCAAGAAAATGCTAACCCTCAATTCATTTTTTTGATAATTAATTTTTATTTGTTTACCAGTACAAAAATTAAGGTAGAAACTGATTTGCATGCATCATTTGACATATTAAAAAATAAATATTCATTTCACAACAATTAAGATTAACTTGAAAAAGTGGTATATGCTAAACCCAAGAAGTTGAGGTTAAGTTTGAGGTAATAAAGTGCTAAGCCATACTTTCATTAATATCTTCATCTTCAGGTGAAGAAGGTGGAATAAAGTCTGGATCTTCATCACTATCGTCCATAAAAATGTCACTGTCACTTGAATCATCATCAAAATCATCATCAAACAGTCGTTTTCTAGACTTTAAACTACTTGTAGATGCGTCTGCCATGCTTGCTCAAGTGGGTTAGCACTGTCTTCAAGCAAAAATTTCAAGCAGCTGACCAATAAACAAAATAATGCATCACTTCACTAGCACTTCCTGGTGGATATCTCAATAAATAACCAGCAAAGGCTTGTAGTTCAGTCATAAATCCGATAGATTATGCTCAAATCTCTATTTTGACAAATTTGAGGGTTGGCACTATCTTCCGCCAAGCCCTTCAATTTCTCAATTAGCCAATTTATTATACTTTGGAGAAAATGAAAAAATAAGGAAGCAATGTACAAATCTTTTAATACAATCCATTTGTAAGAGGCATTAATTCAATATGACTAATCATACTTTGCAGAATGTATCGCTTGCCAGGACATGGAGGTTAATATTAGTTTTTCAACTCAACCGAAGTTTTTTCCTTGATTTTTTGGAATGGTAAAATCAGCCTTAAGAGGAAGCCCTATTTAGTATATTTTTATCGAAAGCGTTTTCTTTCAAAATTCTATGTTACTATATTTAGAGTTATTATCTCACACAGTCTTGGGATGTTATTGTTTTAGTCATAGATCTATTAGTGGTTTGCCATTATGATTTATTTTTAAGTATATTGTATTTTGTAACACGTAAAAAAATTTGAACGTATTTTGTAATATGTTTAGAAATTTGGAAGTTGATGATTTGAAATATTTAGGCTTTATTGTTTTCGGCTGTTTATTCATGTTATCGGCTAGATATTAGTCATAAATAATTCAGAATACAAAATTATAATCTCTAACATGATGAAATGCCAACAGAACAAAGACATTTAATTCTAATTTTATGTTGGGTAAAAGTCAGTTTAGTCAGTCGTAGTTGAAGTAAGTGTATTGTTTTGCAGATGGAAATGTACCTAGAAGGCATGGAAGGTGAGGCGCGTCGCATTCGGCGCCTGATATTCGACTGTCTGCTGAAGCGTGAAACGTGTATAAGCGGCTGCACATCGATGGCCGACATAGACCTACTGGAGCTGGGCAGCTACACCGAGCTGCAGGGCGGCAACATAGCGCTGCCTGCTGGCTACAGCTGCATCCTCGAGCCGGTCTCACGGCATCTGCCCGCCGATAGTTTGTATCTGGATCACGCGGTCGCCTCCATCGACTGGAGGTCATCAGAACATTCCCCCTCCCCCGCCCCCTCCGACAACGACTCCGACGATTCGGACCGCACAGTGACGGGCGGCGACAAAGACTGCTCCTGTCCCGTTTCGTCGGTGAAAGTGACCTGTGAAAACGGTGCCGCGTTTGTCGCCGAACACGTCATATGCACCATTCCGCTAGGCGTGCTCAAAGAAAAGTCGGGCCAACTGTTCACCCCACCCCTCCCCGAGTACAAGACCGAGTCCATTGATCGGCTGCTGTTCGGCACTGTCGATAAAATATTCCTCGCCTACGAACGGCCTTTCCTCAACTCAGACATTTCCGAAATCATGCTCTTGTGGGACGTCGAAGACAATGTCGATAAAGGTAAGTGAGCCATTCAATACTATTATATTGTAAGCTCATTACATTAATAGTTTGTTGCATTACATTGAACTACAGTAATAATTAATTCATCATTCATTAATTGTTGACACTATATCATACAAAATACAATATGGCAAGATTCAAAAACATTCGCCCAAAACTGCTTCTATCCCAAAGCTTGTCCAACATAAGCGCGATGCTGGTCTGTAGATAGATTGTTAGACTTGCTCGGATAAACGGTTTATTATTCTAGCAAAACTTACTATAAAATTGCAAGTACCTTTCAAAGGTATGAATTTCAAAAAAATATTATTTTTTATCTGAAATAACAATTTTTTATGATCTACAAATCTCACGTTCACAAAACACCATTAAATAATGTAGTGTTCTGGTGATCTCCATTTCAATATCGTTCTGCTGCTTTGTTTTAGAATGAGTAGAAGTGTAGAATTGGAAATTTGTTTAAAGTTTTTTGTATCTGGAATAAGTTTTTCTTATTGATGTTTTTCAACCAAGCTATCAAGTTCACAAAATATCATTGAATTTTGTAGTGCACTGGTGATATTCGTTTTGATATCATTCTGCTGCTTCGTTTCAGATGACCTGTCGAAAACGTGGTACAAGAAAATTTACTCGTTTTCAAAAGTGAGCGAAACACTCCTGTTAGGTTGGGTATCGGGCCGTGAGGCCGAGTACATGGAATCGTTACCTCAGCAGCAAGTTGCAGACACTTGCACGTGCATTCTTCGCAAGTTCCTCAATGATCCATTCGTTCCAAAGCCAAAGCTGTGCGTTAGGTAAGTTTACCTCTCAGTTCAACTAATAACCTCATGTTTTACGACAGGAATTTATCACATGATAAAACAATGAAACGACATTAAGGCTCCTCTTGAATGCATGCCCAGCATTAAAGTTTGACATACAGCACTGCACATGCTGCGTCTAGCCTGACACTCCTATAAATACCCCATAATGAGTCCTACTTTACTAGCCGGGGGAGAATAAGACATTATCGAATCCATAATAGTTTAATAAGGAAACATACTTTGTGCGGTTCACTTTATCGAACGCCTCACTGTTGATATAACACCAACTTGACCATGCGAAATTGAAATTTGACTATGATTGTGTTTCAAGATTCAAGCATTTGACTAATCGGCTTGCATTCTTGCATTCAAAATTTACCATCTTTGAACTAAGTCTACAAAACATAGTTTCAACTCCATTGAATCCATGGTTTAGGTTACATACGGGTCTAAGTTGTAGATAATGGGCCGTATGAATAAAAACTGAGCATATGCTTATAAGCACGAGCAGGAAGCATAAGGTTTTGCTTCTGAGCATTAGGTAGAAGCATAAGCATTTGCTCATTTTTTATGAATAATCTTTACCTTATACTCTTACCTCATGCTTCTGAAATCTGGAGCAAATGCTTACCTATTTCAAAGATTTTTCATCAGCTGATTCATCTTGCTCAATATTTTAGAAGTATAAGCAAATGCTCAACTTTATTCATACGGCCCAATGTTTACTACACGATATTAGGTAGTTTTTGTAGATATATTTCATGAATTTGTTCTTAATATTTTTAAATATTGCGTGCCCTTAATAACAATTTTTTGCGCAGAACGAAATGGTTTGGTGAGCCAAATACAAGAGGCTCGTACACAGCGATGGCGGTGGGAGCTAGTCAAGCGGACATTGAGAGGATAGCGAGGCCGCTCTACGCACACAACCGCTCATCGCGCACTCATCATGCAAAGGTAGCGAAGGCATTGACATATTTACATAGTAATGATTCATTACTATGATTCTGATTATTCATTCTAAGATTCTTATTTTACCTTATCACAATGACTTAGTTTCAACTTAAAATGAACTTTGAATAAATATATTAATCTTTAAGATGGTAACTCCCACACAGGGAAGCCTCGTGAGTACCCAATTTCATTATATGTTTTGTTTTGTTTATTTGATTTATTTAAATGTTTTGTATACAGTATTCGATTTATTTCTTATGAATGTATATTCATAATCAAGGTGCTAATGAAATAGTGAGTCAGTATAATTTGTTGGCTGTGAGCTTCTTCAATAGTACTCTCTACAGGACAATCGTAAGCCTATGGATTTTTCGGGGTTTTATGACAAAATTCAACATGAAAACTATTTACTATGTGGGTGGAGAAAATGCCAAATATACAATGTGAAAATAATAGGAATTTTATTGACATAAAACAATATTCAATTTTCAGATAGTACTGTCTAAAAACTAATGTCTGTATACTGTCAACCATTGGCGTAACTAGGTTCAAGTAAAGGGGGGGGGGGTGGTTAGCTACGGATGAATCGGGGGGGGGGGTAAAATCCTATGATTTTCATTAGCAAAATACAATTTTTCCTATCAACGGGGGGGGGGGGTTTGGGGGGTAGTAACCCCCCCTGGTTATGCCTACGCTGTAAACTGTCTGTATACTACTGACATAAGTAGAACTTTTTTGCATGCACTGACTTCAGAGTACTACAACTTGGTAATGAAAGAAAAATAATTTAATGAACTCGAAAAAATTAAAAGCAGAGAGCATCGGCTTGAGTTGCATGATCTTGGAGTGTGAATTTGATTGAGGAGTGAAATGTGAAATGATTGTTGCTTTGCTTTGTGTTAGCCGCTGGTGGCATTCGCCGGCGAGCACACACACACCAACTTCTACTCGACAGTGCACGGCGCCTTCCTGACGGGCCGCAGTGCAGCGCAAACCCTGCTCACCGCCGAACACGAGTCGCAGCTGCAGCAGCAGCAGTCGGATGCATCATCTGCCGCCGGCGTCGACGACGACCAACCGACGCCAACCGTCGTCGACTGCGATACGACCGACCTCAGCTCGTGGATTAGAGGCATTGCGCTTGACTGACCTAGCCCATCACCACTCTAATATCTAGTCTAGTCTACGATTCAACTTTTCTGTTACCTATTAGCGGCTGTTGATTTAGCTAGTTGTTGGCCTGTCTGTTCTATTCAGAAATGGATTTTCATTAGTAGAATTAGGGGCAGAGTAGTTGGTACACTAAAAAATAGTAGAGTAGATTTACCATGGTGCCAACATGAACTCTACTATTTTTGGGCTACATCAAGCAAGATCAACTTTGATCCATGTTCATTACAATGCTAATTAAATAGGATTAGCTGATTGAAAATAATTGATCGCGGTTGGTGCAGCCCAAGGTTTTTTTTCTCTTTTTTTTTTCTTTTTTGAGAGTGATGCCCACATGAGCTCTAGGCTTGTGCGTGGGTAATGAGAGGGGTGATGATGAGAGATGACGACTGTTTTTTAGCCAGTCGGGACCGACGGCTTTTCGTCTCCTCCGAAAGACGTGAGTGGCCGTTTCTGCCAAAATCCGTTCCGGCAACTGTATTCGAACTTGGTTATCATGTAAGTTTTCATTGGGGGAGTTAACTGGATTGTTAGTAGTTGCCCACTAGAATCTACCTCTAATTCTACTAATGAAACCTCGACTATACTGTTCGATGCCCAACTATAAGGCCGCAGTTTCTCGCATCCAATGTATCCGCGGCCAAAGAATGCAGTACTGGGGTTTGCTCTATGAAAAAAAAACAGGACTTACAGATTCCCACACACTATGATCATGTAGCACGCTGCGTGTGCAGCACCATCTATTATTTGAGAACCTTGAAATCAGCTGTTCTAGGATTAGTACATTTTCATAAAACAAGCCCCAGGATAGTTTTTATGAGTATCCAGGCTCTAAAAGATAAATATGAAAGTGTAAGTTTCTATTAGGAAAAAAGAAAAAGCTAAATCAAATCACTCCTAACTTGCAGGTGCTTGTATCTTGGATTTCAATTTCATGAAGATTTATAATTGAGGACCGTAATTAATCATGTATAATCGTCCCTTACTCATGTATAAGCCATACTTTCAAAACGAAATCCGAATCGCTTTCATTTGAGTGACTGATGAATGTACACTTGAATGCTATATAGGAAAGTGTACTAACACTAAGTCAAGTAAGGTTCATTAAAACTGAGTTTTATCACATCATGTTATAAGAAATTCCTGTAAGGAACGAATATAAATAGCCTACTGCCTTCATAAATTGAGTATGGAAACTTTAAAATTGAAGTTGAGAATTCTAGCATGTGTTGATAATATTCATCATAAGAGCGTAAATCGTGATATAAACCGTTATAGTTCCCTTATATCTTCCGCTTCTAGTTCAGTTGTTATTGAATGAAAATCATCATTATTAATAGCTTTCCGGGGTTTAGTAACCTTTTTATATGCTCAACTGTACTATACTCAACATAGAACTGCCTTTGAAGTACAGCAATTCCATAGCCTGTTCCACCCAAGTATATTTAGTAAGGCAAACCTCAGTTCTTACTTAAGAAGGTACTTATTATAGGTCGTATTCTCCTTGAAACACATCCTTCTTGGAAGCATATGGAAGTTGCCATAATGATAAAAGAAATTGAAGAAAACTCATTCTCCAATAATTTCCAGTTATCTTTACAGAAATATAAGCCGCTTATTAGAATGTCTAAGAATCTGAATCATCCTCTATAAACCACATTCAATGAACCAATTTCACTGCCAAAGCAATTTACATGTAAATTGGTCATTATACCGGGTGATTCAAAAAGAATACCACAACTTTAAAAATTTGTATGTTATGAATGAAACATCATAGAACCTCCTGTTATACATCATTTTAAAGAGTAATTGAAGAAGTTTTTTTCACTCACAAACAAGTTCAGAGTTGTTCCATATGACTCCTCCAGACACTCGAACAATATCAACCCAAAACCTACCTCCAACGTGTTCCACACTATCTGTAGCATGTCAGGCGTAACAGTTTGGATGGCTGCTGTTATTTTTTGTTTCAAATCATCAATGGTGGATGAATATTGATGATTTGAAACAAGAAATAACAGCAGCTTATCAAACTGTTACGCCTGATATGCTTCAGTGAGAGTGAAAAGAGTTTGAGGGAGGTTTTGGGTTGATATTGCTCGAGTGTCTGGAGGGGTCATATTGAATATCTCTGAACTTCTTTGTGAGTGAAAAAAAACTTCTTAAATTACTCTTTGAAATGATGTATAACAGAAGGCTCTATGATGTTTCTTTCATAACATACAAATTTTTAAAGTTGTGGTATTCTTTTTGAATCACCCGGTATAGTGAGATTTTCAAATATGAATATTTTATGAAATTAGACTAAGTTTATATGCAAAAATATAATGGTTTTGATGACCATTATCAAACTCATGATAATATTCGATTATTAGAAATTAAAAAGTTACATTAGAACTTTTATTGCTTGTGGAATACTGTGTATTTTGTAGATTTGAGTTAGCTGAGAACCGTATTTGAATTTATCGTTTATAATTTATAATATACTAATTCAGCAGGAACAAAGCTGGGAAATTAAGCGAAAACTTGAAATTCCAATCCCATTGAGATAGTAGAACAAAACGTTATCATTGGTGAAGCTAAAAACAGCATGGATTTTATTGGAAAATATAATATTTCCACCAATTATGTATGATGTAGGTATGATTATATAGGAGACACTATCTAACATACCATCGAACTGTTATCTATTTGCAATCTGAATAGCTTGTATAACCCTAATAAGGTGCTCTCAAGCTCTTTGATTGATTTTGAGAAGCATTGATGTGGCTGTGATTTTTAAAAATGTTTTCACTCAACTTATGATTAATTTTGTGGAGGAAAATCGAATTTGAGACTTTTAGGCTATTCTATAGGCTATTGCATAGGTTTAATCAAGATATTCGCCAGTATCAAAATTCTCATCTAACAAATTCGTTTTTAAACAATTGAAATTTCTGTTGAAATTTGTAAATTTTTATACTCTTGTCTTTATAAAATAACTCTCGAAGATTGAGCAGCCTAAAATAGTTTATTCGATGTAAAATTGAAGTTAAATGTTGTGAGGGTTGTTTACCAACGTCTTATTAAACTCCAAAATCAGCAACAGCTTATTGTAGCATATTATATTAGAAATATTCTGGTGAACACAAATATTTGATCAGGCATTGTAATAAGATTTGATTGATCGGAACATCAAATTAAAGAGCTTTTGCACTCTGAACATCATTGGTTGAACTGAAAACTAACTGCACCATGTAGTATTTTTTTGTGTTAAGAGATTATTATATTATTTGTTTGTTTAGACTAGAAATGTTACGCTTATTCATTGACGACTGTGAACAACTGAACTGTCACAATGAATTATTATTGTTTGTTCAAAGAACAAAAATGGCTCTTTCACTTTTCAAACTGACCTAAAATCCTACCCATATTCTATCATTTTCACGCATTATCATGGTATGTTAACAAAATACCGTACAGCTTGTGATGACTAGCTGGAACTGTGGACGTTGGATGGCTATTTGGCTTGCCGACCTCTCATTTGGTCATATTGACAATTTCTGCTGCTTAGTGTATACTGATCTGTGTCCACAATGAGTTCACTACTACACAAAAATTCATGTGTCCACCACGGTTCAAGATTATGTCTGAAATGGGCCAGTTGCACAAAAAATCAATTAAATTTAACCACAGTAAAATGTCGTCATTGCATCGACTTCAGACTCGGTCGTTGGTTCTCAATGCATTGGTAACGTTAGATGACGTCATTTTACGGCGTTTAAATTCAATTGGATTTTTGTGCAACTGAACATGATTTTCTTCCAGTTATGCTTATAGATTTTTGGAGACTGAGCTGAGCAATAACTTGAGCAACTGATCAAACATAACTCTACCAAGGAAACGTTGAATAACAGACATTCGCCTGTTGCCTTTCTAAAAAATTCTACTTTACAAGCCCATAGTAAAAAAGTAAATATTATAGAAGGAAAATTAGACGTAGGTGAACTGAAAACTTCAAATAATATCTATTCTATTTAATAGAATATACATTGCTTTCATATAACACGACATGTTCAAGTTGTTGAACAATATCAAATCAAGATTAAGATCCAATCTTTGATTGAGTTACACCAACCAAAGTCAATATCGATCTGGATTAATTTACATTGAATAAAATTGCTCTATAGATCAATATTGATATCGGCAGGTGTAACCAAAAATCTACACAGATATATTTTTGACGTAAAATTACAATTGACAAACTTCTATATAAATTATTGATGACAATAAAAATACAGTAGGCCTAACAACTCAGTCAACGGTGAGACCTTCGTTGTGAATTTCAATCCAATCGATGCCAGCGAAAAATGGATGAGCTTTGATTTCTTCGACTCCATCTGCACCACAGCAGAGTCGCTCTGAAGCATTGAACTGTAGCAGCTTTAACAAACACAACACACATTTAGTAAACATTGCGCATTCAAATTATTAGATCACAAATTGTTGAATCTTAGTTCTAGATGGGAATCACAATTCCACACATTTAGTTACAACATACAATCAGTAAACAACGTGCCTTCAAACTTCATACCGTACTGACTGGTTATTATTATTTTTTTAGTAACCAACTGCTGAAACTTAAAATTAGCAATCACAACTGTACATAATTTCGCTAAGTTGAGACCGGTCACGTAGGACCACGTAGGTCTTTGTAGGATCACGTCATCATTCTACAGATAAAATTTAATGGAGAGTTTAATTGCACAAAGGCCAATTTAATTCTAGCGATAAGGCCAATTAGGCTAAACGGTAGAGATATTTAACCACTCAATCACCGAGAATTAGATCTAAACCAGAACATGGAACTGCAAATCAGGTACGGCAATGTTCAAAAATTTTGAAATTAATAAAATATATTAGGAATATTATTATATTGTTGAATGGTGGTTGAAATAAATCTCAATAGGTTACAGTACATAGGATAACTGATTCCTGATAAGCAATTGTATAATAAATAAATAAACTAACAAAATAAATAAACTATACATCTCAATTAAATTATTTTAATTGATTCTTCCTTTTACTCAACTTCAGAATCAGCATTAGATCAAATTACAGTATAGCCAAATAATTGTGCACCGTCAATTGATGTAAAATATCCAACGATCCTTTGAGAAACAGTAATAAACATATTTCTCTTGCGATTTACGCCAAGAATCTATCAAATAAATGAGTGAGTGAGACATTGAAATTGATCGGAAATGAAGAAGAAAAATACCATAAAATAGAAAACTGATATGTGCACAAAGGAAGAATAACGATGATTAATATTGGCTACTTCCAACTATTGTCAGAAGTCACCGTATTATCTTACTCATAATACACCGACAAGGCGAGATTGAACATTAACAACAAATTAGAGCACAAAAAAAAAATTATTTCGCATTTAATTATAGGAAATAGCTCACCTGTTTGAGAAGAGAGCCTGCTTCTGAAGACACTCCTTCTGGAATGTATAGAATAGTGTGGCCGTGAAAACCTCCGGGATGACATGAAGCTAGGCTCTGAAATAAAAGTATGTTCACAATTGAACTGGAATTGGATCATGGAACGAATTCCAAACAAATAGAGATTGACACTTCAATCACTCCATTTATTCTATGTAATTTCCACTGTGGAAGCCCAGTGGAATTATGAAGGGCTAAGTATCCCATATCCCAATAATAATAAAGAAGGGGCACATATTAACTTATTTAGGTACAGTACTTTTTCAACCATCTTCTCAATCATAAAATCAACAATCTCCTTGTGCACTAGAGAGTATCGCTTCTCTATCGTCGTACATTGATATTTAGGCTATATATATGACCAAATATAGGTCAAAAAGTTGTTTCAAGGTTAGTCCTCAAGAATAGGTTATAGGTTATTACGTTAAAGGTCATAGGTTATTCAAAGCTATTCCTCATGAACTGTATGTACTTAGTATCAACTCACATGACCGGTGATGAGTTCATAGAGTATAGCACCAAAGCTCCACCAATCAGCTGCCTGAGTTACTGGGAAAATGGACGTGACTTCAGGTGCACAGTACAGTTTTTCAATGGCTTTGTGGTTTACCGGAGGCTCTATGCCAGCAAACTGACAGAAGTAGGTCAGTTTCACAGATCCCTTGTGCACTAATAGGTTCTCCGGATTCAGGTCCCTGCAATAAAACAGATTATATTGATAAATTGTTCAATAATCGATTCAAAGTAGAGATACTTCAAATTTTATTGAGATATGGATTCTGTTAGAACGGTAATATTTCAATAACTTATTTATGTACAATTCACAACAATTTTCAAATTTTACATGAAATGAAGTAGGCCTATTACTGTAGTTATTTTAAAGTTAGTAAGTGAAACTCATCATCTACGACCATTCTGATTTGGTTTTATGGATTTTTAATGATAGAGCGGATTTCTAAGCTTAATCAACGTCAAGTCTTTTTATTCAGTGCTCATAATAGGCCTTAATTAGGCCTATATCTCATTCCATAATATTTCAAACATATAGAGTGATATACAGAGTAACAGAGTTAATACAGTAACATTCATTTCATTTGACGCTTGGCATTAGATAGATAAGTTGATAGATATATAGATAGACAGAGAGATATCATTTCTTGACGTTGCTGATGACCGTAGAGTACGATGGCAAAGAAATAATATCTCTATATGTCTATCTAATGCCAAGCGTCAAATTAAATGAATATCACTGTAATAGATGTGACTTATCAAGTTCTTGTTCTTCACTATAATGACGAATCAATTCACCAACCACTGATTAAGTTTTAATTTGAGCGACCAATCTCGCTGATCAGCTTGCAGATCAAGATGCACGTACGCTTAACTCAAAAACCGCTTAGGGTAAGGCCACACTAGCACTTTCTAAAATTAATTCTTCAACGTTTCAGATTTTATCCATTTAAGTGGGCCTGGGGGTTTTCTCCGGAATAAAAAAAAACTATATTTTAATTTGAAATTTGAAAGATGAATGGAATTGGAGTGAGTTTACCTGCAAATGATGCCTAGGTTGTGGAGGGCGCTGAGAGCAACCAGTAGCTGTGCGGCCCATCTGCGCACCGTGTCCTCTTTCAGGCCTCTGCCCTCTTCCTCCATCTTCCACCAGTGCGCCTCAGGGTCTGTGCTCACACTACTCACTGGAGAACCGGCCTTTATCAAAACATAAGCAATGAGATTGGAATTGAATTTCAGAGTTGCAATTACAGAATTCATTTTCATTAATTATTGATTGTAGTAATTTATATCTATACTCTGTTCACCGAAACAAGTCAGTAAATGTAACAGCTGAGCGAGCTTGTGTGTGTGTGTCTTTTGAGATTGTATTGCATGACGGCATGTTCACGATTCAGCGTAAGCAACTAATCGCGTATTCAGCTGATACGGTTTGAGAGCGAGAGAAATTTAGTTATAAGTTATAACATGCCTTCGACTCGGTCGTCCAGCTGTTTTCCGATACACGCACGCACACTTTCTTTACGCGCACGGACTTGTTTCCGTGAACAAAGTATATTTGGGTATGAGATATTATTATGACATTTTAAATTAACTTGAAGTAAATACAATATTAAAAGTAGTGCTTTGTTCAAGTTCCCTGTACCTAAAAAATGTAAGATAATAAGTGTTGTTAGAGTTGCATTGCAGGCTGCCGTCTTTCTTTGAAACAAATGATAAACAATAGGTTTCATCCCAGCAGACTCCTAGATATTATTTATTTCGAGCCTCTCCCGTGTTTCGGAGGACCCGTTCTCTAATAATCACCATATTCACCTAATTATCACTAAAAGGCGATTGCAAATACAGGGCCTAGTTCAAGCAATTTATATGAAACCATTACCCACGTTTAAGCCTAGAGCTCACGTGGATCACCCTCGGACAAGAAGAAAGGAGTATGCGTCAAGGATAGCTCTCAAATTTGATCTGAAGAAGTCTATAAAGTCATATGGTTGATTACACTAAAGTCGATATTTAATTCAACAGCCGTAAAATGTCACCATCCGAGATACGAATACAAAGAAATCTTTATTAAGTTCTGTGATAACTGAAATTACTTTATTCGCTAAGGAAATGGAATTCAATTTACTTTAGTACAAATGGCATTCAATAATGAAATTTTCATTTTCCATTGTTTCTCACAGAGAATATTTAGAAAATAGTTTTTTTTTTGCTAGGGATGATGCCCACATAAGATTCAAGCTTGTGCATGGGTAATGGGAAGGATGATGATGAGAGATGAATGGACCTACAGCTTTAGGTGGGTTCCAAACCACCTTACATTAATTAATCATTATGATGATGGTATATCAAATCAAATCAAAACTTTTATTCAGATTTTCACATAATAATAGATATAATTATATATATAATTGTTATATATAGATAACTATAGTATCATATATAACTATATATTATATAGCCCGTATGAAGGGCTGATGGAGCCCCAGTGTAGGAAATGACACTGCCATCCATAACTCGCATGCGTCTGTACCCAGATTGGGCGGCATGTGGGCGGCGTCTGTTCCCCATGTTAGGGGCGGCTGATTACCATAAACCTTTCCTGTTCACAACAGGGATTGTAACCCGGGAAGTAAAATTCCCCCAAACGAGCGCATAGCTCAGATAGTCAATCATGGAAAGTTTTCTAGAGCCAAATATTCTACCGTCGGATTGCGGTCCGAGAAGTTGCCGTTCGGATGCGGTAGGGCAACACTCAGGAAATTATGATTTGTCTATGAACAGCAATAGATTGGAGCGTCTGCACACCTCACGTGATAAGAAAACTAGAGTGAATAAAATAAAGTGCAATGGGATATCTTATTTTGCCACACATAATGTAAATTCCTTAGCTCAAACAGGAAAATTGAAGATTCTCACTGACATCTGCGACAAAGAGAAAATTTTGATCATGGCATTGCAGGAGCTAAGAAACACTGACCAAAGCCCAGTGGAAAGTCAGGGTTATCGACTATATAAAGGAATGCCAGGAAAAAGGGTCATGAGGAATTGCCCGCAATTCGGCAATGGATTCTTAGTAAGTCTTAAAGGTATTGATTCAATAATAGATTTTCAATCTCAGTCACCCAGAATTGCGACCTTGACCTTCAAATCAGCCAATAAAATTTATACTTTGATAAATGTTCATGCACCTACAAACGACAAAAAAGATACAGATGATGAAGTACAAGATTTTTGGAGTATTTTAGAAGAGACAATAAATAGTATTCCTCAGAGACATGTAAAAATTCTACTTGGGGATTTTAATGCTCAGCTGGGTATCGAGAGAAAATTTAGAGATGTGGTAGGAAAATGGCCAGCTCACAAGAGGACCAACAAAAATGGTATAAAAGTAATTGATTTGTGCAGGAATTATCATTTTATATCCAAATCCATTTGTTTCAAGAGACTCCCTCATAAATTAAGAACGTGGAAACATCCATGCTGCAAAAAAGGAGAATTTCAGCTGGATCATGTTTTCATGGATAGAGGCTTTCACAGAGAGATCCTCAATGTGAAAGTTTTGCGAGGAACTGATTCAGGATCGGATCATTATATTGTTAAAATTAAAATCAAATTAACACCTTTGAAAAGGAAAAGACCAAACAAAAAAACCAAGAGAGAATTTGATCCGACAGATTTAATTAACAACAAGGAATTCCAAGAAAGAACTAGAGTCGAAATCCACAATACCAAGAATTTAGAGGAATTAGTCTCAAAATTGAAAGTGATAGCAAAGGATATGGCGCCAGTTCGAACAAAGAAGAAACATGCTTGGTGGAATACAGAATGTGATCTTGCAGTAGAGAAAAGGCATCAGGCTTGGATTAAACATCAAGCCCAGAAGTCCAGTCAGTCAAGTGAGGATTTGATTCTACAAAGAAAAATTACCGGAAAGATTATCAGAAACACTAAAAGAGCTTTCCACAAAGATATGCTTGGTCAAATAGAAGAAGGTTTCAACAAAAACAAAACACGAGACTATTATAGAGCTTTTGGGAAATATTTACAAAAATATGAATCTCCGACTTTAATGTTGAAGGATGAACAGGGAAAACTGGCACATAACAATCAGGAGAATGCACAAATATTGGCAAGATCTTTTAATAAACTCTTGAACTGTGAGGAACCACTGGCATTGTTACAGGTCGATACCAACACAAATATTCTGTCTAAACCCACCGATTCTGATCCGCCAACCTTCCAGGAAGTAATGCATGCCGTGAAAGAATTGAAAAATTACAAGGCTTGTGGTGAGAACCAGGTTTTTGGAGAAATATGGAAGAACTCTAGCCAGAAGACATTAATGGAATTACATTGTCATTTGTATAAGATATGGATAGATGAAAATTTGCCAGAACATTGGACAACGGGAATAATTCACCCTTTATTCAAGAAAGGGGAGAGAACGGACCCTGATAATTATAGAGGCATCACACTGTTAGACTGCACATACAAAATTTTTTCAAAAACATTATTGAACAAAATTAAAAACACATTGGAACCGCAGTTAGGGGAGTACCAAGGTGGTTTTAGACCATACAGGAGTTGTCCTGACCAAATTCTAACACTAAAACTATTCATAGAGTATTTTAAAAGTAAACAGAAACAGTTATTTATCGCGTTTATTGATTTCAAAAAGGCGTATGACTGTATACATAGAGGTACCTTGCTGAAAATTTTAAGAAATTATGGTTTACATCCTAAACTCATACGCCTAATTGGTCTAACCTTGGAAAACACAAAGTCCAAGGTGAAATTTAGAGGAGAAATCTCCGAACCTTTCACCATCACAACAGGCCTAAGACAAGGTGATGGACTGTCACCGCTATTATTTAACGTAGCCTTAGATTTTATCATGAAGAAATGGGCAGATGAAAATCCACCAAACATTAAAATTGGAAAAGGAAGAAATGTCATACAAGCAAACTGCCTGGGATTTGCCGATGATTTGGCTATTCTAGCAACTAATATGAGAGAATTAAAAAAACAAATTATTAGCCTGGAAGAGATCGCGGGGAAGGTTGGACTCAGG
Organism: Laodelphax striatellus; assembly: GCA_017141395.1. Lineage (NCBI taxonomy): Eukaryota > Metazoa > Arthropoda > Insecta > Hemiptera > Delphacidae > Laodelphax > Laodelphax striatellus. The sequence goes on from CM029534.1 coordinate 25,055,863, forward strand.
ATTTCATATAAAAAAACGGAAATTATGCCCTTAGATGCACTATGCATAGACAAAGTAAAAATCAATAATACAGATATAAAATTGGTACAAAAGTTCAAATATTTGGGTGAAATCATTGACTGTAGATTAAAAGAAAATTTGACATGGAGTAACAGAGCGACAAAGTTGCAAAATGCCTACATTCTAACAAAAACTTATAATAAGAAATGCTTGTCCATAAATACAAAATTGAGACATTATAAAACAGTCATTCTACCAGAAGCTTTATATGCGAGTGAAACCTTGTTCAAAATAAAAAATGAAACGAAAAGTGACCGAGCAATAAAAACAGAACGAAGGATCGTTAGGAATTGTATAAACAAGAGTTACAAGAAGGACGGTGTGTGGCGAATTGCATCCAATGAGACAGTCTACAGAAATATAGAGCCCATAACTAGTGTCATGAAGAAGCGGAGGCTGTCATATTTTTTATTTTTCACATTATGAGAATGCCGGACACGAGACTGCTCAAGCAACTTGTTACCAGAGGATTGCACGTGAAGACTGGCTGTAGATACGTAACTGAAATCAAAAGGGACTTGGAGGAAATGGGCCTGACAGTCGAAGATGCATCAGATAAGAGCAAGATAAACAATTTTCTAAAGACAAAACATTTTTCTGTGGCTAGGACGACAAGAAATGTGAGGGTGACAGATGAGCAGAGAAGAGTGAGGTCTGACAACATGAAGAGGTATTGGCAAAGACTAAGGGCTGGAAGACCAGGAAGACTAAATAATATGACTTGAGTGATCCCATGAGGTCAAAAAATTAATAAAAAAAAAAAAGATAACTATAGTGCTTTTCATCCTTGAAGACATCTGAGTACAGTACCCCACAACTTCCCGAGCTAGCCAATCACACGCCTGCTACGTTGCCAATACGCACACTTCTATAATAGTGATGAACAGATGTTTAGTTTCTGATCAACTGATCTACTTGTAAATCATTTAAGTTAACACACCGAGTTGTGATATCAGACTGAAATTTCGGTTTTGATACGCATGCGTGTACAGATGACTGAACAGCACACAATATGACAACATTGTCGGGCATTACAATGGGATAACGCACCAAGCTGGCCAGTTGTCTTTAAGGATGAAAAGCACCATAAAATGCGATTACAAATACAGTTCAAGAAATTTCTTCAAGCTGAAATAAAGTTTTGTTCAATGTCATTCAATTTATTATGTGTACACTTACTCGAGAATAAGGTGAACCAGGATGCAGTCTTGTCATATCGTATTCTACGAAAGCTTTCAGATGCCTCAAGGAGCTAGGAGATCCCGTCAAATCAGGTGTAGCAGTACGAACAACGTCAACATTTTCTGCATGCACTATAACATTATATTTATCATGAGCATTTGAAGCATCTTCTTGGATATTTTCAATGTTGTTTAAAGAAGATGTCGACGATACTGAAGATGATGAGAGGATGGCCGAAGTATCCTCATCAAGCTTGCTTTCTTTCAAGATAATGTCTTGTTTTACACGCACCATCAAACTTTCACTTTTTGACAACGTTTCGTCCACAGATTTCAGTAATCTTTTGGCATTTTCAACGAGACTGGCAGTATGCACGTCAGGAACACTATCATCACAGGTTAAGAGATCACAGTTGAATTTTGATTCTTTACTACAACTAATAGGAGATTCTACAGAGGTATTCACATTGTCCACCTCATTAAGTTTCGTATTTGATTTTGAACTTTTTATTTTACTAATTTTAACACTATCTACTTTGTTTTCTACGCAATCATTGTCCTTTTTCACTGAATCAGAGGTAGATTCGTCCTTCAACTTGCCCCACTTTTCGGCCAACTCACTGCTAGTCTTGCCAGTTTCTAATCGATTAGCAACCAAATTGAAAAGAGCTAGATCGTCGCTAATCTGATAGAGAGGATCGTCTTTATTGATGAGAGTGTTCAAAGCAGAGTTTTCACTCTTCGAGTAGTTGAGTATCTGCTCATAAAGACTGCTGTTGTCTTTGGATGCTGTATCATCTCTACTAGCTGAATTTGGAACAACTGTTTTGTCACCTTTTTCTATGAGCTTATCTCCACAACTAACCGAGTGGGAAATGGGAACTTTGTGATCAGTATTGTCTTCGTCTAGATTGACTTTTTTGGCAGAAGTGTAATCTTTTATGAGATCAGCATAGCTGTTGAATTCAAAGTCGTCTATACTGGATGCTGATGATGACGACTTGGAGCCGTGAATGGTTTTGGAAGCCGAATTGGTGACAGTGTTGGCCGAGTGTTGCGACACTGATATTGACTTTGGATCCTCATCTATTGGTGAAGCATTTCTAGTGCAGATCTTTGGCGCGTATTTCGGAAAGTATGGTGTTACATAGTCCCACAGCTTTCCGCTACTGCAACAGAGATATCAACTTCGGTTAGTATCATTTCAATAAATTTTATTCAAATTTCATGAAACATCTAGGGCCCAGAAAAATCCAAAGGTTTTTCAGGCAATTACAAAAAAAATATTACAAAACAAAATGAACAAATAACTTGAAATTTGAAATTTACAATTATGTTATTATTTTCTATGGTAAAATAATAAATAATCCACTATCAATGTTACAATTTTTCTTCTGTATCCGGTGAATACCTAGAATAATCCCGTAAAATCCTTCACTCCATTACCCACACAAAGTGGGTGAACATATTAAGACCACAAAAGGTCAACATAATTATTCTTATGTGGTCATAATCTGCAGCATAAAAATCTTCACAAAAATAGTAATTTATTGATTATTTAGAATAAAAACTGAAAATATACGATTTTCCAGTCTTGGCTAAATAAGTCTTAAGCTAAAATAATACGGTGATATTAAATTTGGCAAGCCAGTGTAACCTACTGGACTGGAGCGTCACAATCTCATTCGTCTATTACTGCACCAGTCAGGGATTTGATTCTCATTCCTCCTGGTATTTATTATCATTCTCCATAAGTCACCATAAGTTACATCCATTGTTACACCCAAGTAGCTGACTCAACAAACTGCACAAACTGTTATTGACTGCACAAACTATACTTTTAAAGAACTTTTACATTTAATTGCTTGACTTTGCCCGTAACTGTTTGTTTCTTGGCAATAAAATTTTATTTATTTATTTATCACTACAAATAGTATACAAGCTCTATAATCTGTTCACTGAAACAAGTCAGTGTGCGTGAAGAAAGTGTGCGTGCGTGTATCGGAAAACAGTTGGACGACCGAGTCAAAGGCATGTTATATCTAATTTCTCTCGCTCTCAATCCGTATCTGCTGAATACGCGATTAGTTGCATACGCTGAAATGTGAACATACCGTCATGCAATACATGGATACACATGTAATACATAATGGATATAACTATAGACTAATGAGGTCATAGTGAGAAACACAAATGTTCATAAATAACTGTTAAATGGATTACTTGCCTAATAACAGTTTTGAAGCTCTTTTTAATTTTGTAATGCTGATGAATTATTCCTCTAATTAGCTGGGTAATAATGCTGAAATGTTACAATAATTGATCAAAAGAGAGTGCATCTTCACTCACCTTACATGTTGCATGACCAAGTAGACAAAACTGGCTGTCTCAACAACAGCATGCAACTGTACCATGTATGGAATGAGGCCAGGAAACACAGTTCCCCTATCCTTCAGCATGGGATAAGGCGATTTCTGGAGACCCTAGTAAATAGATTGAGACTATTACAATTTATTCAAAAAAAGGAACTAACAAACTGCATTAATCTCAACAGAGATCAATTTGATAGTATCAGTGTAAGTTGCTAAACTTTAATTTAAACAAATAATTAGATACATTTAATCGTATTAAACGACTGAATGTAATTAATTGAAATTTTCACCAGAAATTAGAAAGTAACTTATTTCCCAACTTAATAGAATAAAATCTACGAGCATTTGACTTTTCTGTCATTATATAGAGTTTTACAAAACTAATAACAGCCACTGTGATTTTTATTTGGATGCGGTTTGCGCCAAAATAAAGTTAAAGGTCCTTGATGTGCAGGATTTATTTGTATTTTGGCAAAAAACTCGTTTAAGGGAAGAAAAATATAAAATAAACTCAGCGCAATCTTTAGCCTTTTGTTCGAACTGCTTGGACCAATGCACAAGATAGAGTATTGAACAAGTTAGAGTTAACTTCGAACAAAGCTAGCGGCGTTTTGCGCTGTGGGCTCACTTTAGTATATTCTGAACATATATTTTCTTTTATTCGTGAGTGAATAAAATTATGCAAATGAAATAGAATAGAATACATTTCTACTTGTTGACATGGCAAAGTTTGAACAGTAATGACCACAATAGTGAATTACAAACATCAACATGTTTGATAATTAAGTACTCAATGTTGGTGCCTCAACACGATTACTAATGAGGTCACCTAACCACTTTTTCCCAATTTTGTATCGTATTTGTATTTTGTATTCCAAAAACTATAAAAATTAACTTACGTTTGAAGGGTAGTAGTGGGTTAATGTAGGAACAAAACTAGAATCCATGTCAGAATATTGAAAATTTACAAGGTTACTTAAATCAGGTCATTACCTGAACAAATAAACGATAATTTACGACGATAGGAGTTTCTTCCTAGTCATTTTCTTTTGGTGTTAAGAGAGATTTGTTGGACAGGGTTTCCAGCTACTGAGTTACAGCATTGCTTCAAACGCTGGTGAAAACTGGTTTACACAATGCAAGTGGTAAAAGGGATGGAGAGGCGGTGTAAGCAGAGGTGCCTCTAGATGTAGTTAATGGTCCTGACCAAAGAATACCGTGTTTCCATACCCTATTAAATTGCCAATGTCAACTGTATTCGATCCTGGAACCTTTGGATTATCAGACCGGCGCTTATCGCCCTCGGCTATGGACCACTCCGACCTCTTTAGGCTATGGATCACTTTAGGATTCAAACTATTGAGCGATATTTTGTATGCTACATACCATCCACACACAGAGTAAATTTTGATTTGCCTACACAATAGAAATAGCTTATTACGGACAAAATTGAATAAAACGTATCTGCACACATTTTCATGTAGTATGAAGTATGGACATCTGTGAGCGAAACAATCCCTATGTCCACACTTTGTCTATTTTTTTGTGCTGCACAGCATGAGGCCAATGCTGAAGCATTATGCAGCATGCTTGAGTCGCACACAATATCGATCAAGTGTGGACATAGGGAATGAACTGCATCGATAGACGCCGCTTTTGTTTACTCGTTTACCGCTTGCACTGTGTACGCGCCCGTACATTCAATATCAGAATGACCAAGAAATAATGGTTACTATAATAATAAATTTACTTTAATGATAAAAAATGCTTACTTTACGTACTGTCGAATGCTTTTGAAGTTATACTCACTTTGATTACATGGAGGGAATCTTTTCGAGTGTCAATGACTAGCATTACTTTGGTATAAACGGCAAGCACCTTATAGAACCTCAGCTCATCGATCGGTCTCCACAACTGTGCCAGCGATATTTCTTTTCTCAGCTCCTTATTCTGAAAATCATTAGCCAATAAAAAAATATTATTTTTAATTATTATTATCAATTTTTTTTAATATTCTGAATTTCAACTGAAAAGAGTAAAGCAGATCACGACAGAACTGAAATCATTAAAGGCTATATAATAATTAGAGAAACGAAAATCCAAAGAAAGCTATATAAATAGTTAACAGTCTTCAACAGTTAATAATTAACAGTCGTCCTCTCTTATCATCACCCCTCTCATTTGAAGCTCATTTGTATTTAGAGGAGCCGATCACCGTTACAACAGGAGTGGTAGGCACCGTCTCTTATCTAATCTCACCGATTAGACTCGCCTGCTACCACTGGGCCAACCGCTTCCCAATTTTATATAAATAGTTCTAAACACTTCTGCCAAAGCAAATATTGACAATAGCACTATATTTCCATTGATGTAACTTCACAATCAGTAGTGTACGTTTGCTTTTTCAATAAAATTTCAACAAAAAAAGGTTAATACAAAACAATAAAATTAAGGTTACTATGAACAGAAAAATGGTTTTTAACATGCATAACAATTCTACGATTTGAATTTCTCAATAGAAATCTGTGTTGAATAAATAATTTCTATTGAATACGATCGTTTCTCATTCATTGATTGTTATTCCAACCACTATTTGCTAGTAGTTATATAATACAGTTAACCACTCGTTAGTTAGAAATTACATAATAATGTAAACATTAGCCTATATTAATTTACTGTAGAATCATCTTCAGTGTTTTTGAAAGTCTACATACGTATGATCCAAGTTGTCAATGACTCATGCTGACTACTACTATTCTACTGCAAAATTCCCTTAACTATTATAAAACTATGAATCTTGAATCTCAGTTTTACCTTTGATGTGCCACTCTGATTAATAGTGGAGAAATCATCTACTTGAAGATACGAGCATGATCCATTATCAGCTATCAACTCTGAAACAAATTATTGAGAGTTTTAAAAACTAAAAAAGTTTAATGTAAGTTGAAAATATCGTAAAAGGTTTGTTAAAACGGAATCACTCGTTGAAAAGGAGCTCAATCTACACAACTTTGACGAATAATAAATATTTTGGAAGAATAATAAAAATATGACTATCAAGAAAAGTTAGAAGTAACGTTTTTAAAAGTGGCGGACTTCTGGAAGTGAAATGAGATTAAAATTACCTTTAATAACTTCGCCTAATAAGGAGTATTACTATTTCATTTCATTTACAGATTATATTCGAAATAGAGGATGAATAGAAATTATAACAATCATCCTTTTTTAGACAATTCTACGAATTCTTGAGTTAATTTCATCATCTTAAAGGGAATTTGCTTTTATAGCGAAAAATTATCACCTACCTTTTTCAAGTGATGCTGAAAATATCTTGCATGCTGTCGGCTGTGAAGAATTGGAGGATGCTTGTAGTTTGGATCTGTGTATTGGAGAATTGTCATCGACTCCCCAAGCAATGAAGCAATGTCCTCACTCTGTGAACAGAATTCAACCTGCAAATAGCCTGCGAGTAGGCCTACATAAAAACTTATGAATGTATATAAAACAACAGTGAACGAGAAAAATCATACAATAATGTATTCCAAAATATAAAACTATCGATATTTACATCCATCATCATTTATAAAAAATTAAATAGCTTTACTAAAAACTGATTAGATGTAATGGATGTTATCAAGGTGATGTTACTCCACGTTGTAACTTGTGGGTGATAAGAATTAGAAAATTACTTGAGATTTATCAACTGATTGTAGTGAATCCCTACAGAGCAGGATTCTCAACCGGTGGGACGGGTCTCAGAGTTTACAAGGGAAGGTGAAAAAATGAATAGAATAATAAAAGAATAGACAAAATAAAAAACATTAAGGTCACATAGAGGCCCACCATTAGAGCGACAAATAATAAATGGTGCGACCATGTATTTATTCAGAACCTGAGTAAAGGTGCTATTACAAATGCTCATCAGTCTTATGCTCACCAAGCCTACTCAACTATGATTTACTAGAAGGGGGTCTCCAAAATTCTGAACTTAGAAAGAGGGACGCAGCGTTGGTCTCTCAGGGGTTGAGAACCCCTGCTGTAGAGAATTACTAAGTAATTGTCGATTTGAATCAACCTCAATTGTTAGAGAAGTCGGAGGGAAAAGTGAAAACAAAAATAGCATTTTATTGGGTTTTTTAATTAAAAGATCAAGTTTTCACTTTCATTCTATAAAATTCATTAATCATTGAGTTCGAATGATTATTGGTCCGAATCATCCATTCATCTCCGAAGGAGAGATACGTATAGTATTACATTGTTGACATGAGAATAGAAATAAAAGGGTTGAGATTCGAGTTGCGGGAACAAAACAGTACAATGTAATAATCTTAAATTTAATTATTAATAATTTTAGTGCTATTGATCAATACCTGTAACGGAGAGCTGATGGCAGAATCAGTGTCTGTGGTGAAGCTTGTGATGTCATCTTCAGAATTTGTGACCGCGTTTTCATCTTTCTTGATTGGACCACTGGAGGAATCATAAAAGTCACTTTGAATTCAACACATTCATCTTGCAATTATCTCACAATATTAGTCATTATGAGTAAGACAAATATAATATATGTAACTATTGGATTATTGGACGGAAAGGGCAGTCGAAATATTTAGTTAAAAGCATATTAAATTCTAACTTTTGACTTCATCGATTCTTCACTGAAGGGTAATTAATTTCTTATTTAGAAATTTTTATTTCATTTTAGAATAGCTAATTTCTAATTATATTTTTTTGAGCAACTAGTTCATCTTAATTCATTGCTTAACTGAATAACTCTTACAATACTTTTTAGATAAAATAGGTAGAGTAAATTTCTATTTACAGTTGGGTTTATATTAATACATTGAGTTATTATGAGTTGCGAGCGAAAGATGGCACCAGGACCAGACTCATATAATTATCATTGTTTGCAGTATTATAACAGCGGATTTGTAGTATGTGGCTACCTTTCGCTCACAACTTGAACCAACACGCATCCAATACAGCCGCGGCCTTATGTCTTATGCCTCTTACACTCCCTTTACCATGCTTCTTTACACTTTCCTTCAAATTTTGCGGATATAGGAGAAACAAACTGAAGTAAGTGTACGGCAAAATTTCACAAAAAGAAACAGCATTTCATAAATAGAAAATACTATAACAAAGCAAATTACATAAACATACCTACTTTAAAAACTGCAGGTATGTATTTTTGAATGCCAAAAACAGGAAATACGAATAAATTATGGAAAATACTGGGAAATATCGAGGCCTCACTTGAACATCTCCAGACCATGGTATCTAGAATATATCAAGGTATTTTCTTTTGTAAATCGTGATTCAGACTACAGTTTTTGAAGCAGCTATGCTTGATAGATATCTATTGGGGTTATTGTACAGTAGTTTCTGAAACAATTTTGCAAGCTGGTGTAGCTCAGTTGGCTGGAGTGTCACACATGCCGTCTGCTATCGCTTCACCGGTCTCAGTTTCGGTTCCCGTTCCATCTGGCACTTTTCCACCGTATTATTCACGTCACGTTGACTCCATTATTCACATTTCACCTCATTATTTACGCACAACACTTATGTGGGCATCATCCGCAGAAATTTTTTTGATGACTAACCTGAAAATAGCAGCCGGGTGGAAAGGATCTTCGAGGGCCCACGGTTGCAACAGTGAGTTGTAGCAAGGTTCTATCTTGTCTATGGATCCAGTTGTATTGTTAACGGAATAGCCACACTGAGAACAAAAATATAACTGGTTAATTTTACTCATAACACAGTATTATTGACTGAAGGTGAAGTCAGATATAAAATGGGTTTTCTGTTACTTGACAGAAAAGCTGATGGCAGAACCTCCTTGCAGCTACACAGTTTGGTTTCAGGGCGGGCAGGTCAATACTTGATGGAATCAGTTCAACTGTGGATGATATTCTGAACTGCTTCAATTCTTAAATCAATGCAGGTCTAGTACTTTATGATCTTAGTAGAGCACTTAATGTTGTAACCATGACATTTTACCATCTAACTTAGGTGTGCATGGAAAACCTCTCCAACTTCTTCAGTCAGAAAGATCTTAGACAAACTGCCACTGTAAATATTTATTTCTCTAGGTCTTGCTTTGTAGCTCTTACGGTTTAGTTTAGGAACATAAGCTCGAGTGGTACAGTCGCATTTTCTATTATGCGTTACCAAACGTAAAAAATGCAAAATACCTCCGATTGCTAAAGTTTTTGGCGGTAATCAGGATCCCCCCTGACCTTAATAACAATCTGGAGTGTGAAGGTACGACACAACTGGGCGCTTTCACGTTTGTGATACCTGGTTTTCATATGATTAATGGAATTTTCAGCAGTATGTTGATGTTTATTGGTATACAAGAATGACTATCGATGACTCAAGCATGAAATTAAGGTAGTTTTTTTGAAAATGAGTTTTGAGGCAACTAATATTCTGAATAAGACTGAATGATGCCATGATGTGTGTGGAGAATGAGAATTTTTTCAATTAGTACATCCGATTTGGTCTTTTTGAATCATCAGATATTATAATGGTAATGAAACTGATAGCATTAACAATATTATGTAAATGGAAAATTATTACTTGAAAAAATTTCACAAATGCTTCAGAAGTGAATAAAGCCGAGTGTTGTGCGACAAAATCCAGTAGAACCAGAGCGGCTTGCCTCCTTTCCTCAATCACATCATCTTCAAACCTAGAAACAAACCACATTTAAATTTTGATTCCACTCTTGCATTGTTTTAGCCTCATTGTTCATCAACAGCAACTGGTCTGAGTTGATGGAAATGGATATAAATACTGTAATAGAGATTTCTAATTCTCATGAAATGTTAGTCGAATACAATACTTGAGCCGTGTTACATTGGAGACAAATAGAAATACGAATTCATTCAAGTAATTATTGAATACAGCATGCGGCAAAATAACCTCCCTATTTTCAAATGATGATAAAAAACACATTTTTTCAAATGAGGCAAAATAACCTCACTATTTTCAAATGATAATAAAAAACTCATTTTTTTCAAAAACCAAATCAATTTTTCATTTCAACTTATTCTATAACATGGGAAGTTTTTTCTACTTTGTTTTAAAAAGGATACTTATCAGATAAGTGGTGGCCGTGGTTATCGATACAATTTTGCATACACTTTTGCGATACAAACTGGCTTGCACTCTCACGAGCATGGCTTGAGGTATGCGCTGAACGTCCTCGCATATTGCTCGCTTCAGATCTTGCAGATTCCGGGGGCGACGTTCAAACACCTCGGCCTTTAGGTAACCCCACAGAAGAAGTTCAGCGCATACCTCAAACCATGCTCGAGAGAGTCCATGCCAGTTTTAGAATTCGCTTGCAAATGTATCGCTAACCACAGCCATCATTTATCTAATATCCTTTTTAAAATAAAGTAGAAAAAACTTCCCATGTTATAGAATGGCACTGCGTCCTGTATGCAGACGACGTCAGTATTCTACTGAAAAACGAGAGACGATCAAATATGGAAAGACAATGCCAGGAAACCCTCTCCAAACTAGATGAATGGCTGGCTGCAAATATGTTGAGCTTAAATTATAGCAAAACTAAAGAAATTCCATTCAGGACGTCAAGAGAGGTAGATTTAAGAATTGGGAACTGCGACATAGGGTCTGTCAAGGACATAAAAGTGCTTGGGATAGTTATAGATTCAGAGATTTCATGGAAACCACACTTGGCATACTTGAAAACTAGACTTAATTCAGCGATTTTTGCTATTCGACAATTGAGATCTCTGCTTAGAAGGGAGACTCTCCGAGAGGTATATTTTTCAATATTTCATTCCCTCTTAACATTTGGTATTGTCTTCTGGGGAAATTCAAGTGGTGCTACAGAGATATTCAGACTACAGAAATGGGCATTGAGAGTAATGACAGGAGAAACAAGACGAACCAGTTGTCGGCCAATTTTTAAGGAATTAAAAATCCTTCCAATGCCTAGTCTTTATATTTTTGAGACAATTTGTTTTATAAAGAAGCATCAGAACGAGTTTAATACGGGAGAGGTTTTCACAATTATGGAACTCGGTACAGGCAAAATTTGAGAGACGATGTTCACCATACGACTATGTATCAGCGAGGAGTGAAAAGCGCTGGTATAAGACTATACAACGTCCTGCCAACATATCTCAAAGAAATTGCGGATAAGGATTTTAAAATAAAACTGAAAGAAGAGTTATTGAATATTTCCGCATATTCAACAGCGGAATTCACGGCACATTACGAGCAATAATAAAACTGATTGTGATAATTTATTAATGACTAAATGATAACTTATTGATGACCAAAATGACTAAATTAATAATGACTTAATTTTTGACGAATCTACATACCCCTTCTACAGGCGGTCACTGGATGATTGACAATAATATAGCAGGAATCAATTAACTTGTCATAAATCAGCTGATCGACGAGCATATGATCACAATACTTAACCTACAAATGCTGAATCTCGCAGATTATTGAAAAGGTCTTTTGAAAAGTTATTCTTTGAAAGGTCTTCTTTAAAAAGGTCTTTTAAAGACTTTAAAGGTCTTTAAGTCTTTCAAGCCTTTTGATTATTGTGTCGAATAACTGTTTAATTATTACTGGATCAGCTGATTTATGACAAGTTAATTGGATCCTGCTATAATAATAATAATAATAATAATAATAATAATAATAATAATAATAATAATAATAATAATAATAATAATAATAATAATAGAATAAGTTGAAATGAATAATGGATTTGGTTTTTGAAAAAAATGTGGTTTTTATTATCATTTGAAAATAGGGAGGTTATTTTGCCGCACTCTGTATAATGTCTTCGACTTTCATACCATATCATTCGAATGAAAAATATAAGCCTTTAAAAAAACAGTTTATTTTTTCAAAGGAGTGGTCCATAGCCTGTCTGATAATCCAAAGGTTCCAAGATAATACAGTTGCCGGAACGGATTTTGACAGAAACGGCCACTCCCGTCTTTCGGAGAAGACAAAAAGCCGTCGGTCCTGACTGCCTAAAACAGTCCTCATCTCTCATCATCACCCCTCTCATTACCCATGCACAAGCCTAGAGCTCATGTGGGCATCACCCTCAAAAAAAAGAGAAAAAAAGGATCTTTCAAGTACCTTGAGTAAGCAGCACTAATTATTCATTTCCGATCCAGTATGATAGGTACTTCAATTATAATTTTACTATTATTATTCTATTCAACATACGTGTAGAATATGAGGTAGTATAGTATACGAATATGAATCTAATCATAAAATAAATTCCACAAGTATCTAGGTTTAAAGCTTCACATAAGCCTACGAGAAGATAGCCTCATCAATGAACTTACCTTCTAAAGAATTTAGCTTTGACAAATGGAGGGAATTTATCAGGTAACTGCAGTTTTTGATATTTGAGCTTCAACTCCTTATGAAGTTTCTTGAAGTCATTATATCTTTTCCAGACAATGATTTTGGTAACTGCTTCTGGATGTTTTTTTGGAAAAACCTAGAAATGAAAATAGGCCTACATCAACTTGATAGAAAACATAATATTTTTAACTTCTGACAGTGTCTGGTGAGATGTAGTGATACTTACTCATAATCAAATCAAATCAAATCAAATTTCTTTATTCTCCGTATAAATACAATCAGCAACAAGTGCCTGTATATCACAGTCGTCATTGATTTTACTATAATATAAAAGTACAATACATTTTTGAAACAAGTCATGTTACGAACTCACATATCAACTCAGCCAGACAGAATTTCGTTCAACGAATAGAACTCTTTCTCTACAACAAATTGTTTAAGCTTTTTCTTGAAGAGCACATAATTTTCAATAGCTTTCAAGTCATCAGGTATTTTATTATAAATCTTAATCCCTGTAATATTTATATCACCTTCCGACAAAGCAAGGCGGTGTTGGGGAAGTAATAAATTGGTACCATGTCTTGTCGAATAAGGATGACTTTCCCCTACTGTTTTGAACCGGTCAAGATTTTTTCTTATATAGATGGCAGATCGATAAATAAGAATACTATAAAATGTCATTACACCAAGTCTACTAAAAGTCCCTCGACATGTATGATTCATTGAAAGACCTTCAATAATTCTGATAGCACGCTTTTGCACCTTGAATACCTCAGTGGAATGAGATGAAAACCCCCAAGCTTCTAACGCATATGTCATCACAGATGCAAAGCAGCCGTGGTAGACCGTGACTAGAAAATCCTTATTCAGTAGTGGTTTCAGTATTCTCAATGAAAAGCACACCCTACTAAGTCTACTGCACACATTAGTGATGTGAGGAACCCATGATAGATACTTATCAATAGTAACACCTAGAAATTTAGATGTTTCTGTTTCATTAATGGGCCTACCATTTGCAGAGAGTTCTATTGGAATAGGTGTCTTATTTTTTGTCAGAAACTGAATGAAGTTGGTTTTGTTTACATTTAATAACAGCCCATTCGCGGAAAGCCAATCACTCATTTTTAATAATGTTCCATTAACTCTCAATTCCATACTCTCCTCTTCACCACCAAAAAGCAAGGATGTGTCATCCGCATAAAACAGCGGCCTACAAAGCGGTAATTCAAGTTCAAGGTCATTTATATAAATGAGAAAAAGTAGTGGGCCCAATATTGAGCCTTGAGGCACTCCTGATTTGACCTGAGATATTTTTGATTTTTGTCCATGCACCTCCACGAACTGAGAACGATCTTCTAAATAGGATTTAAACCATGCAAGAGATAAACCACGTACGCCACACATTTCAAGCTTGGACAATAAAATTTTATGATTTACTCGATCAAATGCTCTTGATAAATCACAAAATAAACCTACAGCAGGTTCACGATGCTCAAGGTGATTCATGATAGAACTTAAAAAAGACAAAATGGCATCAGAAGAACTCTGTTTTGGTCGAAATCCATACTGGTGTTTAGACAAAAAGTTGTGGCAACCAAGATGAAACAACAATTTAGTATGAACGATTTTTTCAAGAATCTTTGATAGGGTAGGTAAAAGAGCAACAGGTCGATAATTTTCCTCATTGCGTCTGTCACCCTTCTTAAAAACTGGAATTATTCTTGAATTTTTGAAAACTGTTGGAAAATGACCTTGAGAGAAAGACTCGTTAATTAAATAGGTTAATGGCTCAATTATATTGAAGTAGGATTTATGAAGCACCCAGGCCGAAACACCATCAATGCCATATGACTTTTTTGGTTTGAGTGATAAAATAGTCTTCAAAACATCATTGTAGGTTACAAAAGGTAGGTGAAACTGTGTTTGAATTCGGGGACCCTTAGGTGAACTAGTTCCAATGATGTTATTATCAAGATCCTGCACTGCTGAGTTTATAAAATAGTTATTAAATGTGTTGGCAATAGATTTTGGGGACTTAATGACCATATCATTATGTAACAGAGAGGATACCCCCTTACTGACCACTGATTCAGAAGTCTCCCTTCTAACTATATTCCAAACAGCACGTTGCATATTTTCTGAGCCATTTACTTCTTTTTCCACCTCAATTTTCCTTTCTTGCATCAACCTTTGTCTAAATTGCGCTTTCCGCTGTTTTAAAAGATGCTTCAAATTGGGATCATTTGTTATGGTAACTAAAATTGAAAGATCAACATTATCATTAGCAAGCTTCTTCAATGATTTATTCAATTTCTTATTTTTAATCTTGTTTCCTTTAACTTTGATATTCTTTATAGGAAAAGCCTGAGAAAAAGAACAAAGCAACTTCTCCATGAAAACCTCCCATTGTCTGTCCAAATCATGTAAATTATATAAGATCGACCAGTCTTCATGTAATAGGAGAGAGTTGAATTTTGAAATATTTACATTGGAAAAACTTCTTTTGGAGGTGAATTGAGGTTTTCCAATTCCTGTATCAAAATGAGAGTTAACTGGGCGTCGGGATCAGATAAATCGCTTTTCACGGGATAACAGATAATTGAGTTATGAGAGATGTTACTAACAACATTATCCAATAACGATTTAGAGCTGGCAGTAACACGGGTTGGTTCTATGACAAGCTCATGCATGTTGAACGAGGAGAATATATCTCTTATTAATCTCACATTGCGATAGTCTTTTTTCAAAAAATCAATATTCCAATCACCAGTAATTACAATATTTTTATATTTTTTAAATAATTTTGTGATAAGTTTCTCCATCTTACAAATGAAAGCAGTTTCACTATTGCCTGGCGATCTATATATGCAAACCAGAACAAAACTAGAGGTTGATGCATTCCGGTCCCCGACTACCTCACATAGAACCAAGCAGCATTCAAAACAACGCTCATCATTGAATCTGCTCTCCAGATCCGTCAAGCGTGTGACTGTCAGGTTGAAAAGATCATTACGGACAAAAACAGCAACACCCCCACCCGATGTAAGGCACCTACTCGTCCTAGAGACACAAGAGTAATTTGGTATGACAAGACTTTCATTCTGATTAATCCAGTGCTCTGTGAGGCAAACTATATTTGGAGGGACTTCCCATGAAGTACAAAGCTGGTCAATCTTGTTTCTTGCACTACGTATATTGTGGTGATAAATACTTAATGCCTGCTCATAATTCATACATGGAACCTGACTATTGGATATAAAAGTTTTGTCTGGCTGTTCATCTATAAAAAACATGACTTGTTATTTTCTATACTGACTGGAGAGGAACATGAATGCAAGTCAATCAAATCATTACAAATAGGTACTGTTAGAGATTGTCTGTTGTCAAATAGCGTGGTATCATGCAGACTGTCAATCAAATCACTAGAATCAATCGCCGTAGCACCATAGTCATTATCAACCAGTCGTTGAAGTATCACATCTCTACGAAGGCGAACGTCTGGAGTTGCTCCTCTGTGCAGAATCGTCTGTGGCTGACCAATCAATGGCGTTGATGATGACGTCGATGAGTCATCAATGCTGGTTATCGCATTGACATCGTCGTTGGTTTCCATTGGAATGGAATGAACAGGTTTCCTGGCAGTTTGCCGCTTCTGTGAGTTGTAGCGCAATGATTTAATTTTCTTAGAGACAATACCGCTATCACTTGTCACAAAATCACACAAAGACTTTCCCACAAAACGTTTTCCACCCTTTGAGTAATGCAAGCCATGCCTAGTGAAATGATGTCTTTGCAAATTATTATTGACTTCTCCATATATCACTCTTGACACTCCACAATAAGACCGTATTCTAGCGAAGATCGATTCATTAGCAAAATGTATATCGTCATTGTGGTGAGGCATATCATATCTAAATGGTATTGCACATACAATGAAGTTGGTATTTATCCCCGATGTCAATAGCTTATCCATTCCTTGTTGGATATTGAGATTCCATGGCTCATGGTTTCCAATGTCATTGGACCCCGCCATTATAATCACGTAATCGGATTTCGTCAAATCCTTTATAAATTGTATCCCATTTACAATAACCTGTTTGAATTTAGCTCCCGGCAAAGTATACACAAAAATGTCGTAGTAGTCGGACAAGTGACCGAGGTAATTGTGCATATCTCTACCTTGACTTGCAGCCAGTATCACGATACGACTCTTCACTGCATTTGGTGTTGAGGATGATGATTTTGTGATGGGCCTACTTGATTTCTTCCTGTCGGCAGATGCATCTGTTGGCCTTACATGTACCTGGGCTCTCACTTTAAATGTAGCCGCTTGTCCTCTAGTCAATTGTGATAGGGGTGACTCAGTCTCTTCAGCATCCAAGACTGAAAAACGATTTGAAGTCTCTATTACACTGTCATCAATGGAAAATCGGGGGAATCGACCGGCTGATTTGGGGGTGGTGAAGTCCATTGGAAATGCTCTGTTTTTTCTCAATAGAGCTAATTCGGTTTCTAAATTGGCCATTTTATCTGCTGTCTGCTGCGCATCACTCTGTAAAAGATTAATAATTGCATCTCTCGAACTGAGCTCAACCTTTAATTCGTCAGCTGTAGTCTTCAAGGCTTCAAGTTTGATTTTTAACTGATCTATTTCAGCGTCAGCTCGCTCTTCATTGCACAATGAATCATTCAACTCATTAACTCTGCTTTTCTTTTCTTGTGCAAGTAATTTTCTTAGAGAATTATTTTCGGCTGTAGTATTCACTAAAAAAACTTTCAAATCCTCATTCACTTTGATTGCGGCATCATATTTATTAAGAAGTGTAACAACTTGTGGAATAATATCTATCACAGCTTCCTTCGAAAATTTGTTGGAAATAGAGTCCAATACAGCATGCATATTAACCGCAATCTCTATCACTCCACTGTCAATCAAGCCCTCTTTAAGGTCTATTAAATTGCGCTCCATCTGTGACCTCATGGAGTTGCGTCCAGTTCGTGTCATCATCTCATCGAATATGTCAAATGGAATTGGAAGAGAAAGGAAATTAAAAGCTTAGAGAGCCACCAAAGCAGGATAAAACGGGAAGCTCCTGAAAGGATTTGAAAGGATTAAGGAAGATGGAAAGAGCAGAAACTAGGTATAAAACGATGCAGTGTCAAATCAAAGATCGGACTCACAATCTCTTTGGAATACAATAGCAATCACGGAATCACCACTATAAGAACAGAAGGAGAGAATCAACAGGTGTAAAAAAGCCGGCTGTTTGTAAACAAGGAAATCACCACGTGAGATAGAAATTCAATGACAGGTATTCCTTATCAAAGTCCTTAGTGGGTCAGTTAAGTGATAACAGCCTATGCCAAGGTGAAAAGATAAAAATATTGCACTGTAGTTATGATTGTTCAATATAACTCCTCGATAAACCAGAGCCGGGCAAAGTTCAAGTAGCACGCTTAGTTTATGATAGGTAGCAGCTGATAAGGCAGATCGCTTCAACTTGGATTGTACGGTACTTTAACATTTGTGTAAGAAGACACCAGGGATGAATCAATCCGTCAAGTTGCAGACTATGAGGTCAAAGTTCATTCAATGCAATTTATTACACGAAATAGGTTTTTCAGTAGTTAATTTTGTAGGTTAGAAATTTTGCTATTCGTATTAAAATAACAGAACAAAAATTCACTCGAAAACTCAGTACTCACTGGACTAGATACTTATTATATTTTTCACAGAACTGGCACGATGGGTAAGAAACTATCGAAAAAACATATTTAAACTAATAATGAGTGTGAGCACTTTCAAGAATATTTTCAGTAGCCACCAGTGCTACCAACTCTGGTTTTTTCAATAATGAAAAAACAACAAGATATTGTCAAATTATCACGATTTTTTAAATAATAAACAGACATGTTTCAGCACCTTAGGTGCTATCATATCTACTTCCTAACCTAGCTTCATTACTATAATAATTTTAACACTGATGATAGCACCTAAGGTGCTGAAACATGTATGTTTATTATTAAAAAAAACGTGATAATTTGACAATATCTTGTTGTTTTTTCATTATAATATTTTTAATTCAAAATTCCACAAGCTCTTGGAATTCTAGAATCGAAGGGCTCAGCGTAATGCCCCAATGCATCTCAATAAAATCTATATAATTGACAAAGTGTGCTTGGTTTGATCACTGCTTCTATTAAAAACAGCAAATAAATTCATTGCTAAGTTGCAGTTTGGCACAACTTTTTTCTCGGCTATTTTTGAAGATTTTGACTTAATTTTTTTGATAAAACTAAACAAATATAATACGCGTTAGCACAATCTCAACTTTATAATACCTGAGCAATATTAATATTTCGAATACAGCTTTGAAATTTATCACATCTTACTGGGGACCTTTCTTTGGTCCATCCATGAGATGAGGGATTTTATTCATTTGATCCAGGGATTTGGTATGCATAGCACAGTAGAGGCAGCAACTAGGGGTGATGCACCTCTTGATTCCATCCTGACCAACCTTAATAGAGAGAGCTATTCTGTTTGTATTAGTGATGATCAGATTTCTGACCACAAGCATATTTTTATGGATGCCAGGCTAGCATATCTAGATAATCTGCCTAGGGTCTGCAAATCCTATAAGTTTAGAGTGTTGAATGAAAGGGCCACTATATCATTTGGCGCTGCACTGCAGTCCATCATTGGGGTGTGGTTTGATTTAGTGAGAGAATTACCTGGTAAAGAAATGTTTAATATCTTCTTTACTAAATTTAATGAAATGTTCAACTCCTTTTTCCCACTCAAGTCAAAAAATGTTACCATAACACCTGGCAGAACTGCAATGAAATTAGGTAGACCTAGTAAACCAAAAGTTAGCTGGTACAGTCCCGAGTTGGCGAAACTCAGGGACTTTATAGTAATTGTAAGTAACTTGGCTAAGTTCAATCCGAACTTAATGGGCTTGTTGCGTAGCCTCAGGCGTGAATATCGCTTAAAAATAAAAAATGCCAAACTAAATGCCAATGCTGACTTTATTATTAAATCATCAAACCCAAGTAAAGCTGCATGGGGAATTATAAACCAGAATAGAATTCACTCAGAAATAAAAGATAGCTCTTTTGCATCAGCTGACGAATTCAATAAGTACTTTGTTGAGTCAGTGGAAAAAATTGTTAATGACATACCAACTAATTTGAATGATCCTCCTATGAACCATGATTTGCTGCCTTCTGTTATATCAGCTTTCAGCTGGAATCTAGTTAGTGCTCAGGATATAATAGATGCAACAATGAGCTTAAAAAAAGGCAATAGTAGAGATATCTACGGAATGACACCAAATTTTATAAAACAGATAATACCTATTATTGCACCCTTGCTGGCATTCTTGATTAATAAATGTATATCTGAGGGCGTTTTTCCGGACCAGCTGAAGGTCTCTAGAACAGTGCCAATTTTAAAAGGGCTCAAGAAATGACACTTCCAGCTATAGGCCGATATCCATAATTCCTATGCTAGCAAAACTTTTGAATACATTTTGTTTGGCCAATTGTACAGCTACCTTGAGATGCATCACCACCTTGTTCCAGCTCAATTCGGTTTTAGAAAAATAAGTCGACAGTGTTGGCTGTTGAGTCCCTTGTCCAACATATTTTAAATTGCTTTGAAATCAGGAATCTACCTGCGCCCTACTGTGCGACCTGTCACGTGCTTTTGAGTGCATTTCTCATGACATTCTTATTTTGAAATTGAGGCATTATGGGCTTGACAACAATGCCCTCAGATTAATTACATCTTATTTGGCAGACAGAAAACAGATAGTGAGCTGGAATGGAGTCGACTCCCTTCCACTGCCTGTCAGAAGGGGAGTTCCCCAGGGATCAGTTTTGGGGCCACTACTTTTTATTGTATCAATAAATGATCTGTTTTATTGTTTATCAGGTAGGGCTTTAATGTTTGCTGATGATACAACTATCTATGCATCCAATTCCAGAGTCGACGCTGCAAAGAGCTCAGTACTTGAACTTTACAATAATGCCCGTAACTGGTTTTCTATAAATGAGCTGGCTTTAAATGAAACTAAAACACAGGAAATTATATTCTCTTTGAACCATGTAAGCGGGTCAGGCAATCCGGTTAAACTTTTGGGCTTTATGCTAGATCCTAAACTGATATGGGAACCACATGTTGAAATGATTTGCTCAAAGCTAAGTAAAATTATATATCTGTTAAGAAGATTAAGATGTGAGTTGCCAGATCATTATATTAAGCAAGCTTATTACGCTTTTTTCCATTCAATATTGAGCTATGGTATCAGATTGTGGGGCCACTCCTCGAGTATAACGAAAGTATTAATGCTACAGAAAAAAGCTATCAGAATTATAAGTAACGCGGGTTATCTAGACCACTGTAAACCATTATTCAGAGAGAACTCTATATTAACAGTGAATAATGAATTTATATACCAATGTTTGAAAGAAATAAAATCGAGGCAAAATGTTCTAATAGTGGGCAGCGATATTCATGATTACCCGACTAGGGCCTCAGTAAATCTACATGTTCCAAGATGCAGGCTCAGTAAATCCCTGTCAAGTTTTCCAGTAGTGGGGATAAAATTTTTCAACCTCCTACCAACCTCCTTTCGTGCCCTACCCCAGCCTATATTTCTTAGAGCTTTAAGAAAGTGGTTAATTACAAATCCTTTCTATTCTATAGATGAATTCAAGGAAGAAGTGTATAGGATAAATTGTTAATTTCAACTGTTAAAAATTATTTAATCCTATAACGAATTAATAAGAACTTATTATTAATGAATTAATAAGTGCTGGGATAAATGTTAATGATTTTGACGTTTTAAGAATTTTAATCAATCTCATTGTGAATTTTTAATTAATTTTAGCTATTAAATTTTAATTAATTTTAGCTATTAAATTTTAGCAAAAATGCTGTAACGTATCCCGAGTTAATATGTGGGATAAAATGTTAATGATTTATTGTTTCGTTTTTGTGACATAGCCTCATGTATAATATTGTACCTTCTGGCTGAATAAATTGATTTGATTTGATTTGATTTGGAATTACATCCACAAACTGATATAAATCATTATTAACCACTCTATGATTAAATCACATGCTGCTAGGCTACATGATTATTTTTAGGATATTTGATGTAATAAATGTGATATAATGAAGTTGTACTTTTGTAATTGATACTTGTAGTGTCGTAGTCAATTTTCTATATGTGTGACACTGGATAATTTGATTATTTCAATTAGTTAGGCCTAGTCTATGAATAAATCGAATCTAAATTTCCAATTCTGTGATCTAAAAAAACTATCATAGAATAAAGTATAGCATATCTTACAATCTGAAGACAAAAACAAAATGACTCGTTTTAAATCTGGAGCAATATAGACCTAAGTGATGAGACAGTTCAGATACTGAATGAAATGTTATTGAAGTCTAATCATACTTACAATTGAGGTGATTTTATACAATGTAAACCCTTTTTTATGTTTAACAGGGTCAGAAACAATAAACCTTCGCACCCATGTGTCGTCTTTGAGTGCCATTTCATTAGGTTTGATTGTTTTTGTACTTGTCCCGGTGTATTGTAATTAGAAAATGACTTCCAATGTAAAGAGACATAATTGCTTTTAAAATAGAGCTATGAACCTATCTGATAACGCATCACTTTTCATAAGGGATAATTATTATATTAAAATATAATTGACACCTTTCAGATAAGAGATAAAGTACTGAACAACTGTACGCTTAAAAATAACATAACCTCAAGTATTCCCATCTAAAAACAGGACAGGAGCGATCAGCGACTGCGAAGTGCGACTGGCGTCAAATCAGCTGACTGACAATGTATAGCAGGATTCAATTCAACTTGTCATAAATCAGCTGATCCAGTAATAATTGAAGAGTGATTTCGACACAATAACCATAAGGCTTGAAAGTCTTAAAGACCTTTAAAGT
The DNA here is from genome assembly GCA_017141395.1 of Laodelphax striatellus. Taxonomy (NCBI): domain Eukaryota; kingdom Metazoa; phylum Arthropoda; class Insecta; order Hemiptera; family Delphacidae; genus Laodelphax; species Laodelphax striatellus. The sequence goes on from CM029534.1 coordinate 25,078,833, forward strand.
CTTTAAAAGACCTTTTTAAAAAAAACCTTTCAAAGAATAACTTTTAAATGACCTTTTCAATAATCTGCGAGATTCAGCATTTGTAGGTTAAGTATTGTGATCATATGCTCGTCGATCAGCTGATTTATGACAAGTTAATTGCATCCTGCTATAGATTCGAGTCGGCTAAAAAACGGGTCAATTTCGAATTTGAAACAGCTGACAAAGTGGGTCAAAGACAACTTGTGCCTGCAACAAAGTGAAACACATTCACGAGTAGGCCAAGATTGTCGGAATCATGCAATAACGAACTGGGTAGATTGTTCTTTCTGCACTTCCCGTCAACTTGGGTCTACGACAAAGTGAATCACATTCTTGAGCAGCCCAGGTTGTCGGGTTGTAACGACAAAATGGGTCGATTCCTATTTCTACACTTAAGGACAACTTGGGCCTGCAACAAAGTGAACCACATTCCTAAGCAGGCCCAGGTAGGGTTGTTCCAATACCAAAAAAGTATTAAGCATTCCTAATGGAATTAGGTTATAAACGGCGAGGTGGAACTACCTTCGGGTTTCCCCACCAACCAAAGCCATACGCTAGATAGATTAAATACCTTTACTTGGTATTGTATCTGAACAGAAGTATCAATACCACTTGGGTATTTGAAGAAAAGGATCAATATGGGTAGGTATCGAAACTCAATACTTTTTCAAAATTAACAGCCAAAGTTGGTATTTTTAGCCCTCTTTTCGGTTTTCTATCAATAAAAATGTTTAAGCTGAAAAGCAATGTGAATTATTTACTGGTTTCACATTGTTTCACTAAGGCCAAGGCCACACTACTAAGAGCCAAGTGACTCGCATATTGACTGATCCTATTGAACTAACGCATTCCGTACAATTGCATATGGCCACACTACAAGCGAAATGCTAAGGTAGGAGCTTCATTAGTCACTAAGCGGTTGCAGTGCGTGGCCATCTGCAATAGTACGCAATGCATTCGTTCACTAAGATCAGTCACTGTGCGAGTCACTTGGCTCTTAGCACCAAGCATAGCTATTAATAGTGTGGCCTTAGCCTGAGAAAATGGCAATTGTCACAGAAAAAATGTGAAAAGTTAATAGGACTACAACTCAGAAGACTATCCATTTCCAGCTTTACTTTTAAACTCAATCTCAATGCCATGTATCTTCCAAGTGTTTCATTAAATTGGGAGTGTTGCCACAATATTTATTGTCTTCAAAACGCATATTGCATTTCGAAACCACAGCATCATTTCTATTAGAAAACTTCCAAACTTCTAATTTTTGGGGAGATATTTTTATTCTAAAATCTTATATTTGTTTCTAAATCTAATTACTCATTTGATAAGAGTACTTTTAGAGTAGGCTCAGGTTGTCGTGTTCGTACAGCGACAAGCTAGGACTAAATAGTCAAAATAAAATGCAAGGAAATATTAATTTTGCTTTCTCAAAAATTTACAATCAATTATAGTGCTCGGTTCCAGACTACAGTGCGCGCAATTAGTCTGGGCACTTGGTCTTGACAATGCGCAGGATGGAGAGCGATTTCTAAATCTTCTCGGCGACCGTAGTAGCGGTGGCTAGCCGACAGCTAGTAGCGTCAGTGAGCCCAGACTAATTGCGCGCACTGTAGATAATGGTGGAAGTAGTTCGAAGTACTATAAAAATATGAATGTATCCATTTAAATTGAGTTTCGTGACTTGAACTTTAGTATTACCTCTCTGAAGATGAAAGAACACAGGGAAAATAAACAAATAATAATATATTATTGAAATCAAAATAATACAGTACCGCACATATTATATAAAATAAGTTGTGTAATGGATTTAAACTTCACAAATTATTTTGGAATACTTGAAGATGATAGGTACTTCAATATTTAATATTACAGTATATTTCATATCCATTATAATCACACGTGCACTATTTTCAATATTTTTTGTTCATAGACGCCTTTTTTAAAAAGTAGCAGGATACTTTACTGAATAAAATGCTCACTTTTTAATAGAGCTTTAAATATACATAAAACTGTCATAACGACTTCAACACTCCGCTTAAAAATTCAATCATAATCAAACTGTTTTGAGATTAAAATAGCAAAAATTCCAATAAACGTCCCCATAAAAAAATCTGAATTACCATTCCTAAGAAAATTACTACCTCCAAGTACCGTACTATAAAAGCCTTTAAGCATAGTATGAAGGAGGTACATTCAAGTCAGTTAGAACACATAGTTGTTCCTCTGTGAATTTCAATTTATGTTGTGACCAATTATCATGATGCGTCCTCTTGAAGTCGCCAAGCGTTTTTCGGATAGTGGACTGGAAAAAACATGAAAATTTAGTTTATTAAATAGAATCATACTATTAGGTAATAGATATTACAATGGGAAATAAGAAAGACTATTACTAGTGGGGTGATCAACTAATACATTTTATCTAAATTTGTATTGAACCTAAATTAAATTTGAACAGGTGGTCATGGTGGTATTGGTTCTGGTCTGGGTGAAAACAAGCGACAGCTGCAGTGACCGCACCGCGACTGCAATTTGCGTTCGATCAGTACACACGGCGGTTGCAGCGGCAGCACCATGACTGCGAGCAGCAGCACTTCCCCCAGTGCAGCCAGGGCGACAAAGGTACAGCCGACTGCCCCCGACTCATTTGTCTCTGTGGTCTGCTGTGCTGCACTGTGTTGCAGTCGCAATGCGGTTACTGCAACTGTCTCTCAGCTATACCTCAATTGAAATGATTTAATCTTAAAAGGCCCAATGAATGAATGCGAATCAGACATAATTTTAAGGAACTGCCTGAAAGTGGACGATTATACAAGGATAAATATTGTCATACTTTCGGAGGACATATTTATTTGTTTTTGCATTCAGAAAACGGTGTTTTTTCAATAGCATGTTGGATGAGGAATGAGGACTTACAGAGAGCAAGAGTAAAAATTCAAAAGCATCAAAAGAGTTAAAATTAGGGCTACCATCAACTTATAGCTAGTACTATGAACGGTGGACTGCTGAAGAACCTTTAAACAGATCGGACTGCAAGCAGTCCACTTCATTAACTTGCATTGCTGCCTGCAATTTGATCGTTAAACTATTGCACCGTGCGACAGTTGACAGTCCGACGATCCGCCTGCCGGATTCACTTACAGCTCCAACTGCAGACTGGGGATTTCACAGTCCCGGCCTGCAATTAGAACTGTAAATGGATGGGAGCCCTTAGAAGCGTCAAAAGAGGGAAATAGCCTAGGACGTATCTCGATGCAGGCCCACAGAAATCGCGATTCCCAAACTGCTTAGTGTCTGTAAATAGCTTTTATTCGAATTAGGTTAGTAATATTTCTGTTATGTAGGCAATGAAAATTGATTGGGTGATAATTATTCAAACTAATCTTAAACATTTAACTTTGACAGTTGGTGATATTTCTGTTATGTAGACTAACAAAATACTTAATTATCAAACTATTGTTAAACATTTGAAACTGACGATTTTTTAGGTCACTGGTTTCATAGCCTGACGTTTTTCATGCCGCTTGCACTGTGTACTCAGTCCTGAGGGTGATTCTAGGGAAGTCCCATCTCACTAGACGTCAAATCTCGACTCAAGTAGAAACTAATCTGAAAAAACAAACGAAACACTGACCGGTATAGGTTGCGGATCGTTGAGATGACTTCCCAACTGTTCAAGAATGGAGGGTACTTCTTCGGGCACATCGTATGGACTGGCATTGATGAACGAGCACAGTCCCAGCACAGCCGCATGACGTGCTATCAGCCCGTTGGTCACCGTCTTTTGCACCTTTTTATCAATCTTGATCCTACAATGCTTTGCAAAGTTCGCCTGCAATCAACCAAAATAAATTCCATCAACTTTCCTTAAAGTTGATCAAAGTCACTTGAAGTTAAGTGAGTTCATCTAAAAAACAGTAATTTGTAAAAACGTTTATGTAAAGTGAGATATGTGTTTTCGTCAAGTGAGTTTACATGCAATGATTCACTGGCGCGCCATAATAATTAAACATGTATTTAAAAAGTGATGGTGAGAGTGCATGGTGCATGAGAGAAAGATTTATTAATTTTATTATTTTACAAACATGAAAACAAAAGACAGTTTTATACATAGAATCATTGAAAATACGAGTAAAATAAAAACTATAAGAGCTTCCACTAAATAATATTGATAATTATGACTCGTATGCATATAATTTATTAATTTTATGCATATTAATTTTATTATTTTACAAACATGAAAACAAAAGACAGTTTTATACATAGAATCATTGAAAATACGAGTAAAATAAAAACTATAAGATCTTCCACTAAATAATATTGATAATTATGACTCGTAAGCATATATTATTTAAAATTTTGAAATTGAAATTTTCACGACAGTATCAGTTTACACATGCGTGTATAATGTTTCTGGTTTGCCAGCACTCTTTGGCGCCAGCAAATCTTTGCATATAGAAACGCACATTTATTGATAGTCCAAGAAATCAATCGATTGATTTTGTTTTCATGATATGTATAGTAGAACAATGAAAAAGTTTAAAAATCTAACGAGCAATCTACACAAAGCCAATTAAACTTAATAACCATACTATGACATCATTGAAAGAAGCTCAAAAGGAAAATAATTTCATTTATTAACACATAATTTCCAATATGATACAAAGTATTGTATCATCATTCAGTATACCATCATTCAGTATCAACAATATCAAAGTATAGTATTGTATCATTTTCCAATATATACAAAAGGAATATTGGTTAAATAACCTCATGAGAAAGAATATTGGGTACTGTCAAGAATTGCATTAGTTCCTCAAATGACGTAATTTAACGGCGGTTAAATTTAATTGGCTCTTGAGGAAAATCCAAACTTACAAGCGATTGAATAGTTGAGATAAGGTACAGTAACAATTAGGACCTGGTCACATACGATTGTGGTTTGCTTTACTTTACTTTACTTCACTAGAAGAGCTACTTTGATTGTGGTTTGCTTTACTTCACTTACTATATACCATACGATTTATATAGATTTACTATGCGAGTAAGTGAAGTGAAATAAACCAAAGTAGCTTTATTAGTGAAGTGAAGTAAAGTAAAGCAAACCACAGTCGTATGTGACTTAATTAAATTCCATTTTTGACTACAATTTGATAAAATTACAGTACAATACTAGATTTATAACTGCAAAGAAACTAAAACGAACGAACACATTTTGACCTATTGATCGTTGACCAAATTAAATCGACAGAATTGATAATTTTCCAAGCCATAATATGATTGGACAATTAAGAAAACACTGACCAAAAGTTGTTTTTGAGCATCGACTGAAATGAATTCGCAGTGGATGAGGCCCGACAAAACTTGACTTGCGGTTTCTCGCACTTCAATGCGTTCATCTTTCAATAGGCTGAGAACGACCGTTTTCAACTGCAAATAAAGAGGTTCAATTAAAAATACAAGAAATGATCAGTTATTGCAACTGTAATGACTAGATAATAGTTAGTGGAAAGCGAAATAATAAGATAAATATATAAAAAAAATAAAAACTAACATAATAATTAGATGCCAAAACGAAAAATCAAAGAAAAAATGTAGCCAAGCTATTGTAAAAGCCAACCTCATATATTTTTAACATCTCAAACAGAGAGGCTTTTGTTCTTAAAGGGATGTGAATAATAAAGGTTTATTCTAAATATAACTTATATATACTTAACAAAATAAATATTAAATATGAAAACTTACCTCTGAAACCCAGGAATCACAACTGGCTAAAGTAGCCATATTGTGGAAAATGAATACTTGTAGAAACTGAAGACAGGTTTTCCGCACAGACCAGGATTTGAATTTCGATAGCTGAAATCAAAACAATAATAGTCTTATAATATATCACTACTTTATCTATGACTTGTTACAACGCAATTATTACAGTTTCACAATTGAAATCGATACAATGCCTTTTGAAATGGAATTTGAAACTTTTATCATAATGTAAACTTTTCGAAACAATTACTACATTATAGCACTACTGTTTCTAGTTCAATCAGATTCGGCATCCAGTTTTCAAAACTGGAATGAGACAAAATGAAAGCAGGTTATATTATCAAACCGCTGCAGTTGCTGATGCGTTTGTTTATCTGTCCTAATACTAACCTCAACATTGAGATAAAACATGATCGTTTGAATCAAGGTTAGTTTAGATTGATAATGATGATATTATTGTTGTTTGTTGGTCTAGATAAAATGATGTATGCAATGGATGTATCTGGCCTTTAAACCACTTGTGAGATACCTTGAAATATTTGTTTCGTTCGTATTTTAAATTCGTATCTCACTCATGGTTTAAAGGCTCTCATAATAAAACACTATTGCATAAACTACTATAACGAATGGGGTAGTGTTAAGAAGTTGGATGGTGGAAAGTAGATTTCAGGAAGAAGTAGTTGAGTCGAGAAACTTCAAAAAACCAGGTATGAGAATTTAAATCTGAATATGCTTAAAAATTCTCATGTCTAAAGTTTGGCTACACGGTTGAACATTTACATTTACAACAAGAGAATAAGATGTATTACATGCTTTTTATGAGTCCTAATGAGTACAACCTCACCTTGGAGATGGCATTGACAGCAGCTGGCATGTGGTGGTGAAGAACAAGCGACTGTGACAGAGACGCCAAATAGTATTTGCACACTTTATTTAGTTCGTCATCGTTCTCGTAATTTTCCATCAGACAAACCATCGGAAAAAGCATGAAGTATTCGGGAAGGCAGCTCATTTTGGACCTCGATAGGCTGCCAATCACCCATTTCATCACTAATCAACAAAATACTTCATTAATAAATAGACCAATTTTAATTTTTTTTAAATTTTTAAAACAAATTCTACTCGTGTTCGGAAAATCTATGAACTAGGCTATTATAACTAGGTATTATCTTAAGTGATAACTTATTATTTATAGGGACAAAGACCTTTTGACAACATTTGAAAGATGGCTGGCTTGTGAATGGTTGGTGGGGGAAGAGCATTCAAGGTCAAATTTTGTAGCCTAAATAGGGAAGCATAGTTCGTTGGACAAAGAAGTAAGAAAAAATAAATGTTGAAAAGGATTGCTACCTGAGTATTTAGAATCACTAGTGAGACATTATAAAAACTACTACTGTATTACTAAAAGCTAGAATATAACTATAAACAAGTATGAAAATTCATTCAGAAAAGGATTTTATAGTAGATATCAAGGTTAGAGGAGTAAACTTTTTTTCAATAATTAGAACTTACATTAAAAAGAAACAACTTTCTGAAAAAATTTATGACTATTCACATAAATGTCTGTGGAATGAACTCACCAGTTTTGAGAAGCCGAATGGCAGCTTCTTTATCTTCGATTCCAATATCTTTACTATCACAGTCAACTTCCATTGCTTCGTCTGCAAATAACAAAAAAACGAAAATCATTGGGGAAAACTATTCTATTGGATTGTATCTGGCTAGAAACGTCTATTCTTGTCTATTCTGTAATTGGTTTCGTTGGTTCCGTTAGTTCAAGTAATTTTAAGGTGGTTAATTCAATTGGCTTTTCGTGAACTAGCCAATTGCATATTGAAAGGGCAGCAGTCAATAATATCTACTAATTATTTTTCGAAGTTATAAAGAAATCATGGAAAAAAAGAAATATTTTGTACTTGAAGTAGTGGATTCGATTTGGAAGTTCATCTTGAATAAAATAATAAATTTGCATACAAGATCTTATATAAAATTCTTAGATAAGGAATCTTACAGTAAAATTCAAAAAAATCTATTGACATTACAAAAATATGACATAGAGAGTAGATTTTCACAGAGACAGATGCAATGTCTGTTTTGGACTCGATTAGTGAGTTGTATGAAATAATTTAAAATAATAAAAATAAAATATGTTCGTGAAATAATTTAATAAATACTAAACACTTGGTTCTTTGAATACTACTCACAAAAAATAAAACTGCAATATAAAAAATACAACAATAAAATTGAATATTACTCACAACTGGAATCATCCTCTGGAGAAATAGTGTACAGAATGTTCAATTGAGGAAGAACAAAAGTAACGAAATCTCTTACTGTAGGAGATGTAGTTCGACATACGTCATTGGAGGTGCGCAGATCTGGTTCGAAAATAGTAGCCAGAACACTGAAACAAAAATTTAAGGAGATTTTTCATTTGAAGAGGTTAATAGAACTGGAAAAATTTCGTCTCCAGTGGTATTTTAAGAAAACGAGATAGTTGACCAGAAAAAGAAACAAATACTGGATGGAATTTCATCAATATGCCTTTGCTAAAAGAAAGCGAATCATTCAAAATGTCAAGTCAATCTAAATACATTCAAAAAATAAATTTCTAATGAAACCCATTCTAGACAGGCAACTTAGACTGATATTCATTTATTGCAAGATACATTACAATGTGGGAAATTCAAAAAATTCAAAGAATTAAAGGGCTAGGAGAGAAGCGCAGTGGAGGTCTTCTGATCCGGGTAGAAAGTCGAGTCCGTTGTATCAATATTCTTATTCTTGCAAGATGTATAAAAAACTGAAAGCCAAGACCATAGACTAACTATACTTGTTGTCTGTGCCAAGACCAATTTGCTACATTAGAGGGTAACCAATCAATGAAACAAATTCAATAGATTTACCTTCCTAACCGGTCTCTAACGTTTTGGAATGGATGCTTCATATGAGGCCGTATGTAGTCAAGAAGTCGATGCGATATTTCTGGCACTTTCCAAACATTCTGATTGAGCGCTCCCAGTAAGGCGTACAGTCGTCTGGAAAAAATAGTTAAAACTGTTTTTGAAAATCATGAACCATTAAAATCAAAGTATATATTTATTTATTTGAAAAAAATACATAGTTGAGGGCGCCAGGAATTAAATCCTATTATAGCCCTCATAACACAAAAGAAATTAACACAAACAAGAATAAGACCAAATAATAAGTTACATTATAAAAATACTTAGATAAAAAGCTAAAATATAGCTAAAGTAAAAAAAAAGTTTTTGTTACAATAATATGATAGAGAATCACAAAGATATTAAATTTTGTAGTGGTTAGAAAATAAAAACCATGATAATATAAGACCAACTAATAAGTTACATCAGAAAAAGTAATTAGAAAATAATTAGTAATTAGTACCATAATGGAACAGCTTAAACCATTAAAATTGAAGTATTTTTATACAAAAATTAATTTTACAATGCTAAAATGCAATTAGTAACATTAAGGACAATCTCTTGTCTTTCAGAGAAGTAACAGTGAACAAAAGACGAAGACGAATTAAATATTAACAAACTAAAATAAAAACTTTTCATGAATTAACATTAATTCATATGGAACATTAAATAAGAATTTCAATTTCGAATTGAATATAGTTGAATGATATGATTAGATGATAATCACCTCACTATGATTCAGAAGTAGAGAGCTTGAATTGGTCACAATTATAATAACCATTATTGGGACCAAGACTAGATACTAGCGCTCAAGTGAGGGAAAGTTGAAAAATCAGTCTTCTTGTAAGGCAAGTTCAAACATCCTCTAAAGACAAGTTCAAAAATTGAAAATCGAAACATAAATTAGTGACAAGATAACCAATATGCTGATTTAAAATGCCTTCAATTTGATTACTACAATGAATAAAACACTTGAAAACCACTCAGTAATAGATAGCTACATAATATCGATGACAGCTTGAGAATCAAATGGAAATCTATCTAAAAATCCGGTTCGGCCCCATCTTCCATGGACAAACAAGGATTACCAAAACTTGTAATTCCGTCACTCATAGCGTCTAAATCACTAAAGTCTCGATCCCTTCAAGTTGATATAACATCCCCGAATAACATGATTCACATAGTTTTGCGACAAATGAAATTCAATCATCATCAAGCCCTGCTTCTCCATTTGTTACAGCTGAAATTACAAGATACTTTCCGTCTTGTAATTGGTTTATTTCAAGCATCCATAATGTTATTGTAATGTAATTACCCGCAACCGATCAGTGAAGATTCGTTCCTCAGTGGGTCTTCGGTGAGGACTTCAAAGAGCCATTGTTGTCTGTTAGGATCTCTATTTTTCTGAAAGCAAACAATTTAATTTTTTTTATAAATGCACCCGAAATGAACATGTGTAGTAAAAACTAAGAATGTAGGTTATATAACAAGGTGATATAGTCTCGTATACTGAGATCTGTATTTTTATAGTGATAACCAAATTGAAAAAAAAACTTGTTATTTACAATGTTATAATCATTACATTAATGCGTTTGAATGAAGGAGGAGGAAATATACACGTATTAATTACACTTTATAAAAATCAGACTTGATATAATGTAATATTTATTCTATTTAATCTAAATATTATCTTACTTTTTGTAACTTGAGTTCTTTATATTTTTTTATGTTCTTTATTTTGTTTATTAGGTTTTTGACGATAAAATTATTTGATTTGACACTTACCGAGCATGTAGCAAAGGACACTCCCCAATCATTCACCGTCTCCTCTGTCATATTGTTAAGAGCTTGCCTGATCAGAGGAACTAAATAATTTTCTAGTTCTTCAACTTTTTTGTAAGGCCAATGCTTAGATCCACGAACTAGCCCTGCAAAAGCGCCAGTCTCATCAACAAATAAACTTAATGATAAATCGAGAATATTCAAAGCGTTTATTTTTGACTATAATATAGAGAAAACAAACTAATTCATTTACTACTTTTTCCGTTTTCACAAATTGAGAAATGGACAGTTTTGGGCAAGCCTGTTGGACCATTCATTAAGTATCATTGTACATTGCTGAAAAAATAAATTACTGAATTGAAAGAAAAAGTGGAGACTAATTAGAAATCTGACAAAAGACTTGTATTATTTCAACTGCAGAAGCTTTTGAGACCATCAACAATATTAAACAATTCAATACTTCATTACTTACAACAGCCTAACGATAAAATTGAAACAACAGGAGTTTCTTGAAACGCATAGAGGAAACTACGTCTTCACTGACCCAAGAACAATGATTTTAAGCATTACTGATTTCACTTCAATACCGACATGCAGTCATACTATTTTGAATGTATGAACCTGATTTATCTACATACTGACTGATCGCTTTCGAGTTTCATGAACTCATTGTAAAAACAGACAACTTTATGAAATTCGGAAGCGCTCCAGTCAGTAAGTAGACAAATCAGGTTCTTACAATTAAAATGGTATGACTACATGTCCGTATTGAAGTGAAATTAATAATGTATACATTGCAGTTCGTAATAGATCAAAAATAATAGATTTAAAGCATTCAAGTCACTATTGAAACGATAAAAACAGAAGAAATATATAGTATCACAGCAGCGCTATTTTAAAATTAATGAATTTGTTCTTTAGATTGGCTTTTAAAACCCAAAATAAGCAATTAATGATGGAATATTAGATGGAGAATGAGGATCTTTTTCCGACCTGCGATGATTTCAGCAACGCACCGCTGACTGCTCTCGTGTTTGTCTTGCACTAGCCTTTCCAGATGCGGCTTGAAATTTACCAGGAATTGGTCACCATGATTTCTGAACAGATTCTATGGAAAGTGATTGAAGCAACAATTTTAATCAAATTTTGATTAGATAGAGGAAAAAGTTTTATGGTTGATTACAAAAAATAAAATATAGTTGCTACAGAGTATCCATAAATGAGTGGCTTCATCACAATCTCAGTATTCTATGATCGAAAACAAACCAAAGTAGCTACTATGTTCTTATGAACAGGAAGTATCATATCTCTGCATTTAAACTCGAAATTTGGTGGCAATAGCTATAAATACATTGTATACCAAGTCAAATATTAATTTTTCAACTAAATTTGAATTTGCATTTCAACTCAATATATTTTTCAAAATTGAAAAATTATATTTAAATAAAATAATTATAATTTATGCGGCCACTTAATATGATAAAATTATGAATTCTATCGAATTATATATTCAATTTTATAAATCCCCGCAGTACAAGCAGTTTGGATAATCACAACAACCAAGAGTTTTTCAATTAAGGCGCTTATTGACAGGGAAAGTAGAGAGAGAAAGTAACTTCCAGCAAGTACTTGCCATTACGTCACTTTCTACTTATTTGCTTATATACAGGGAAAGTACTTGCTGGAAGTAACTTGCCTTCTCTTCTTTACTTTTTAATGTTTTTCTCAACACATGTTATTATTTCCACAAATCATCTGATTAATAAAACGATGCGTTTCTTCTCCTCTACTGGCTGAAAGTGGGAGAAAGTGATCACATGACCACCCACGTGACCCTCTACTTTCCTTGGAGTGGCAAGTAAAAACAAACAAGTTTGATTTTACTTCCAGAAAGTCTGAAAGTGATTACTTTCTCTGAAGTGGAAAGTACCCCTATAGACAGGGAAAGTAAGGGGTAAGCTGAAGAGGCAAGTACTCGCTGGAAGTTACTTTCTCTCTCTACTTTCCCTGTCAATAAGCGCCTTTAGAATTGGTGAGAACCGATCGAAAACAACTGCGACATGGAGATTGAACTATTTCTGACTCTTATCAGTTTGTAAGGAAGAACTATTAGTTACGTATAAGAATACAGTATTGCAAGGATCTAATAATGATCAAGTGAATTCAGTTCTGAAGAAGCTCTCACCTTGAATAAACTAAAATGGAATCCATTGAACTTGTCTTTTCCCTTTTTTTCTTCCATAGACAGAAAACGTACCAGCTTATCAACATTTTCAGACTTTGAAAAGAAGTCATGAACTTCCTTCTCGCTTTTCGATAAACTTTCGTATGACCTGTCCAGAGGTGGTTGCTTGGATGCAGGTGCATATGAATGCAGTACTCTGAAAATTTTACACATTTAAGAAACATAAGTATTTGTGTAAGAAAAATATATTGAGTAATATACACTTATATATATAAAGAGTTTATAATTTCCAATAACCATTCAAATAGGCTACGGTACAGGGAATAAGATGAAAAAATTGTTTTCACCAATTTTAAACGGGGTTTCTTCTAGTTTCCAGCGTGGAAATCCGCCGGGCGTTAACAGTGAGAGCGTTTCATCAAATTCATGCTGCCGAACAGGTTATAGGTAGCGTAATTCCAAAACAATCAATGCCTGGTGTAAACTTGATAAAATTGGGGGTGGAAAATATTGAGAAAGCGGCTAAGGGAATACAGGGTAATATTTTTGCTAATACCTGATATGCTGTGGGCGAGTCTGTGTGTCGACACAGATCTCTCGTGATTGGTCTATCCGACTGATTTTTGTAAGAATTATTTAACAAAATGATTAATGGAATGAAATTCCTAATTCATAGCCTAATTCCTATTCATAATGCTATAGAATACTCTAAACACTTCCGCTACTGCGAGTATTGACAACAGAATAATAGCAAGTAAGGAAATTTGATAATTATAGAACAAAATCTTGAAATCAACAGCAGGATTCACACCAGGCAATAGCCTATTAAATTGAACTGGTATTTCTCTTCTAAGTCATATTATGATTTCAGATATGACATCCCATTATGATTAATTTTGTATGTATAATAAATGCAGTGATTGTAAACTGCGCTCAGCTTCAACATAGCTGAATAGAACCTGCCCTCCAGCATGGGTTTTGTAAATACTCTCACAGGAACCTGGCGGTTTTTACTAATCTTCTTTGAGAATAAAATGTTTTAAAATGGAAATACAATGGTAACCTTTATAAATCGCTCCGCTCGCTTTTCACGCGTAGAAAACACGATTCAATATTCATAAATGTAAGTAGCTAGAATAGGAACTGAGATATATATTATTGTAATTTTCCAATAAATAATTATTAACAAACTAACTGACTTGGGCCAAGTGTAGTAGCCAACGTAGAGCTTGTGCTCATAACGCATCTCATCCCAGTCTTTTTCAGACTTTGGTCTCTTTGAACTTTTGAAATGCAGCCAGGCATTGTCCGGTCTATTTCCGAACAATATCTTGTTGTCCCCCGATGAGCCGACAAAATCAGGAATATCAGTTTTAACGTCTTCGGTCAGATGCGGCCTTTTCATCTGCTTCAGAGCAAATATCGAACATCTTATAGCTACCTGAAAACACCATTCAATATTAATGAATGTGAGTAGCTAAAACAATGAAACTAACTAAAACTAACAAAATGGATCTGATAAAATAGGTACTTTTATAATTGAACGAATTGTAATACAATAAATTCATCAATTTTTCAGACATGTACTTGTTTTAAGATGGCAATAGAAGTTAACAATTGTAGAAAATATAAAAATTGAAGACTAATGTTGATTTTTGTGTTCAGTTCTTTTAATATTTTTCTTCGAAAAACCGAACACGTTTCATATAGTACTGCTCAAATGATTTGAATCAAAAAACTCTTTAAAACACATGTAACACATAAAACCAATTTTTTCTAGTAAATTTTTCAACTTTAATTTAATTTCAATTGAATTTATTCTATGCTTCTTAATCGTCCATCAAGACAATGGCTAGCTTTGAGAAGTTTAATCACCAACTGCCTTTCTCTGTCAAACACGTGAGTCTAATGTTTTGGAGGAAAAAGTTATCAGTTTTCTCAGGTAGGATAGTAAAATCCATTACTTTTAGAGCTGATTGAGTTTTATAGTCTCCACGATTAACTTGTACGAAAACTTATTATTCCATAATCTTACCATACATTTTAATGTAATCAAGTAAGCAATTTACCTTTCTCATTTCTAATGAATCGTGTATGAGGCTGTTCAGACAATTGTGAACTACGTCTGATGGATAACTAATCTCGCTGTGAACAAGGTCTCTCAGCAGACTCAATGCAAGCGTGTGATTCCTCCAGTGCCTTATATTGAAAACAAAACAAAAGAAAATATCATTATTTTACCAACATCGTGACTCGTCCAACATAAAATATTTGATAGCATGAATATTTATGTCGAAGTGGAGTGATAATGTAAACTATTTTGGAATTCATTATTTATTAAAATTCGGGAGAGAAGTCGTAATATGATGATGATTCATCCATGATGATTTATGGAGGTTTTTAAATCTAACACAGTGACTGGTGAGATGTGATATCTAAATATGATAAAAACACTAAGATGTAGTCAAATATCACTTGTTTATTTAATAACAAGTTAAAGAATTAATGAATTATGAAAAAATGAAATGAATTGAAGAATGTTTCAAAGTGTCAATGCAGAATAATTCATCGTCAAGCATGCATTGGCTAGTAATAAACAACACAGGAAAAGAATGAAACCAAAAATTGAAAGTCAAAATAGTTTTGATAAACTCACAGATTTTTGTTCCATACAGCATCACTGAGAGAGGTAACAAGCTTCAGATAGTGATTTCTATTATCCAGGTTTTTCTGCATTGAAAAATTGAGCGCTTGTTCGATCTGCTCTGTAGAAGGGTGATCGATAGTTGGCTTGGGTTCACTCTTCCACAACTGGTTTGCAATCGTCACACAAGACTCTGGAACCTGTTTTGTAGAATTTAAAATTGAATTGAAAAAATCATGATCAATTTTCAAGTTATTCAACATTTTTTAGCATGTAATACAAGAGAGTCCTCTCTATTAGACGTATTTCTGTTTCATAATTATATAATTCTCCTGTAAAATTTTTAATATTACATGGATCACACGTTTTATAATTTTTGAAGACAACGTTTCATAATTAGTGAATATTTGAGTTCTTGATAACATCATCATCATCATCATTTATATTTGAGTTCTTATTATCCCTCCCATTACCCACGTACAAGCCAAGAGCTTATGTGGGAATCACCACAGCGAATAAGATGGAAATTTTCATTATAATCTTCAACAAAGGGATAAATTTGATAAATTGAGGTTGAAACTGAATCCAGCGTTACCACAATGGGGGGACACGAATAGTGAAAGATACACGTTTTCAATATACAAATGATGTTTCCTCTATAAATTCCCTCAGGAGAAAAATTTGCACTTTGTGCATCCTAGATGCAGAAATAACTACCTATTCAATAAAGTTGTGAATGAATTTTTTAGGAGTTTTCTTTCTCGACTTTCAACGTTTTTATTCAGTTTGTTAGTTTCATATTCTATGAAATAAACCTCAGTTTCCAATTCTAAGTATGTTTTGAAGTGCAAGTTCAACTTTTCAATGTGCATATTGAATGGATTTCCGAATATAACTGACCTCCAGAGAGATTGAAGCAGTTGGAAAGTGTTTGTGAACAATTTCATTGAGATTTTCAAGCATCCTGATAACAGATGGCTTCTCGGACGGCTTCATTCGCACAAGTTCAGGCCACAGAGTGCTCAGATGTTCCCAATCCAGTTTAGTTAGAATGGGAAAATTCGAGTGATTCGATTTCATGCCGCAGATTACGTACAGCGTCCCCTGCAAAAGTTTGAATACAAATTGAAAGTGTAAAATTATAATTCGATACATTACTGTGGATGTGAAAATTAATATTATCATGTATATCAAGACATTACGGTCAGATGCATATATAGATGTCGACCAAATTAATCAAAGATCAACATTTTTTAGCGAACGAGTGATCCGAGATTGAGTTTGGCTTTTGAGTTACTTATTCATCTAATTCATCGTTGAATTTTTGATTAGCATTTTGCTGGTACATGTTCTCAATGTACGGATATAGCTTACACAATAAATCTAATATTCCGATCGGGTAATATATTTGAAACTGTTTTTCCTATTCGAATAGCAGAGCCAATGACAGCTATGGTGTTGATAATGGATTGATTTATATTGTTACAGCAAAAAATCAGAAATTGCTATGACCTATAACTGTGACTAATGTTCATATTGTATTTACTTTGAATGAACTTACTTTGAAACGCTCATGCTCTTCGGACGGGTCAATTTGAAGATTTTCTATGAGTTTTGGCACCACTAGTTTGTATGAATATGGATAAGCTTCCATTGCAGCAATCAGTTTACTTTGCGCTTTTGATCGAACCTGAAAATATGAATTCAAGAGAGTTAAGTAAGCTTATGTGGGTATTACCATCAGTAAAAACCCCTTAGCCAATTTTAAGAATTATGTAGCTATTATGAATAACAACAATCATTGAATCATTGCCTGCGACAATGAACCACTTGAATAAATGCAGTAAACACCTAACACGAATAGTGCAACTTGTAAGATAGCTTTCAATTGAAAGATATGGTTCAGTTGAAAATATTAAAGTCACGCAAAAAACTTGGCAAATTAAGGCGCACTTGCGATATAGGTACCCAATCAAATGAAAGTTAACAGCAACTTTGACAAATGTAAGTGTAGAATTTTGTCAGTAATGAGATGCGTAGTTCGTGAGGAACAGCTTGACTATGGACGTTGGGTGAGATACAATTTCTCGACTAGTATTTGCTTATTTGTTTCAATTTAATCAGCTATATCAAATAAGATAGCCATCACTAATATTCCAGCAGTGGGGCTGTGCTGGAAAGAATAACATCGACATGATCCAGAAATTCCAGATCAAATTTTGAGGAATGCTCCATACTTTGTTAGAAACTCAAGACCTCCATAGGGACCTTCAGTTGAAAACAATAGTCAAGATTGCAAAGACTCCCAGAAACCATGAAGAGACTCAGCATAACCACCACAACGTCCAAACCTCGTTGACAACTATACAACAGTGGGGAGACTGAAAAGGAAGATCTCGTGTGATGTAAATAGTGTGAGTTAATAGGTCAGAATGTGTAAAAGTGTGTGATTATTGTTTGACAGAGTTAGAGCATTGCTCAATTAGAGTTGAAAAGGAGGTATTGATTTTTTAAAATCGGCTTTAATGAGAAATTTTCTATTCATCTCAGTTACAAGTGAACCGTTCATTAGCAAAGTGCTAGATTGCAGTCAAATTTTATTATAAAAAACTTCTCTTCAAAAGATATCATAGATACAAGGTGGCGCATGAATTTTAGTAACAATGGCGCAATTGACCTTGCAACATCGCGTATTTGCTGTTGAACAATATTTAAAATAAAATAGATCTTCAATCGTCGTTCAGCGGAGCTTTAGTAGAGAGTTTTAAGTCGAGCGTATTGGCATGTGATTCTTCTTCACTTGAAATTCAAAGTTTACTGTCGTAAATATAGTTCAATTTAAAATTTGAATACTGCAATACATGAATAAATTGCTGCTGTATCAAAAGTTATGGATCAATTTGAGGTTTTTAATGAGCATTAACGCATTAAAGGCGCCACATTTTCTATGTAATTTTTTAAAATACTCAAGTGTTTTGGAGTTTTTCATACAAATTCTCAAATGGGGTTTTATATAATATTGTTATATAGGTCATTTGCTTAGTATTTTGGTGTAAGTAAGATGAATGTATGATTAAAACAAACTTTGTTATAGCACTTTGAAAAACATGCGTTCTTTACGCGCCACTCTATATATCTTGGCCATAGGTCGAGCTATTCGTCACGAACTGTATCAATACATAAACTTTCTGAACGTGAGAAGAGGCAAATAGGAATTTGATCTGACAGTTTTGCTTAATTGCAACCCACCTCACTGTAGCGGCTAACTGACAGAGCGAGCATGCTCTCGAGAATGGAGCAGTGCGTCTCAGTGAGTGGAAGACGTGCAATGAACGATCTTTTAATGTGTTGCAGTTTGACCCTGTCGATCAGTACCGGCCTCTGATGTTTTTTGTTCCCCTTCAGGTGTGTACCAAAATATTTCTTCGACAACTGGAAATTTTTCCAGTGTGCATCGAACATCTTTTGCGATTTATTACAATTCAGGATGAGGGATTCGAAAATCTGCAAAACAAATATAATAAAGTTAGAAAGTGTTGGAGTATAGAAAGAAGAAAATACCACACTGTTCAATCCAGATATTTGGTGCCTGTTTTATAAGAAATTAGAATTGAATTGAATTTATTGCCAAGAATAAAAATTCCTGTTTTTTCAATACTAACATTTCAATCTGATAAAGTTGGTAGATAAATCAAATAATTATCTGAATGTGAATAACTGCTATAGAAATGTGGTAAGTTACTGTTTCAAATATTGAAATGTCAAACTGATAATAGCATGAAGATCAATAGAAGAAAAATAATGCAAATAAACAGCAAGCTTACAATACAATGTAGAGAAACAAGAAAAACTGCAATTACAATACTCCTTAGTTGAAAGAAAATGCTAGTGAACAAGTTAATACGAATCAAGGGGATATGAATGAATTAGTGAAATGAATAGGATAGGAAGATACAATTATTATGACATTTTTTACAAACATGCATGGTTGCTTACATGAAACTATATCTTTAGATATTACTATTTATTACAGTGAAAATCTTCCCTGAGACTTATAATCTTTATCTAGATCTATTAAAAATGATTATTTTGAGTAGTTCATCACAAATAAATATCTCCAACGTACGTTTCAG
This sequence comes from Laodelphax striatellus, assembly GCA_017141395.1. Lineage (NCBI taxonomy): Eukaryota > Metazoa > Arthropoda > Insecta > Hemiptera > Delphacidae > Laodelphax > Laodelphax striatellus. The sequence goes on from CM029534.1 coordinate 25,098,300, forward strand.
TGATAAAACGTCTCTAAAGATTACTTTTGGTCATTCCCTTGGCTGCTCAGAGAAAACCCATCTAATACGAAATAAAAAATCATATAATAATGTCGAAGTTGTATGCATGCATGGTACAAGATGAAGCCCGTTATTTCTTTCCATTTAAAAAACGTAGTTTCACTTCATTTTTAGTTCCTTTCCACCTAATCTTGAATCATGTCAATACTTAAGTCACTCCATTGTTGATTTGAAACAAATATAAACATGATAGAATATCCTATGTATTGATTTAAAAAATACTAAAACCATTCATTTCATAGTGAATTACTACAATTTTTTATTTTCAAGCTGAAAAGGGTAGAACATTAAATTTTTACTGAGAATTTCATCATAGTTTGTCTGGTTTTGTAGCTTTATTAATAAAATTTCATACAATACTTGAAAATAGCCACAAGAATGGTTCAGTGCTTCAATTAAAAGTACAAAATAATATTGAAACTTATTGTGGAATAATACCCTACATTTTTGCACAAAATGAAGTGAGCGGCCCAAATCAATAAGTCACACAATTTATTGTAATCAAGCGTTCTTTATAAGGGTAATTTGTTTATTTTGAAACAAAATGAGAAAATATTTACGTACATCGATAACATAGAAGAGAGATTTTGTATCATCTTCAGCGTTTTTCATTAGCTTATCTTGGAGACATTTTACAGTACTAGCTATAGCTTCCTTCACGTTAGAGCCATCGGGCATTGTGATGAAACCATTTTCCCCCAGATTCACTTTTAAATCTGCCATTTCAATAAAAGTGTGAATCCTAATAACAAAAAATTTAAACATTATTTATCAAGCATCCAATTCAAAAATATAAAATAATTCTAAATTGAAAAATGATAGAATAACTTTAATGTGAAAGGGCTTCTTTCACAAAGTCTAGAGTGAATTGAACATAAATAAAATAATTGATTCAAATTATTTTCAACTAGAAATATCACTTTCAGGGAGTGATTTTTATTTCTTAATTTATTCAATTGTATGGTCCAAGTTCCCCATGAAATGACCCAAACTGATAAGTGACTGTCCTGTAATAAAATTTGCAAGCTTACATTGCACGGATATTATTAAGTAGTCAAAATCTCAATTTTAAACTAGATGCTAAAAGGTAGAAAATTTTTTATAGATTGAACTAATATTCATGATCAACTATAGGATAAGATGAGGATAAGATAGGAACTACCGACTTTCCAACCTAAAATATCAAGAGTATGATCATTATTATACTCATCAGTTACTTTACAAAAGCAGGACTATTACGAGATTGGTTGAACAATATTATAACCAAAAACATTATGAGACAACGATGTTTCAGAAATTATAGAAAAAGTTATTTAATGGAAAAACTAGTTTTACGATGGTATGTTATTGATACGAATTTTTGATGTTTACAAGCAATAATTTCGCAGAAGAACTCAAAGGATTGTGTCATTTATAATTGAATTGATTGAAAATTGAGTGTTAGATTGAACAACACTATTTAGAGCAACAGAAACAATATTAGGGAAGAATGGATTAGCATAATACGACCAGAGTAAGCAAATACTAGTTGCAGAAAACAAACAAAAATAGTGAGAAAACACTCAACGTGATTGATCACAGACATAAAGCAATACGTCAAACCTATTTAAAAAATAGAATGAATAACAAAATAAATCATGAAATAAAAATCACAACTGTAATCCCAAGTGGAGAATTTACCTAAGCTTACAAAACAAGCCGTTTATGAAATGATATGCTTTTTTTGATTCTATGAAAGAAAAACATTGTACGCAGTACTACTATTGCAGTATTTATTCTATCCATACCGGTATCAGTATATATTCCTATCGATATTATCACATTGTTGTGAAAAATACAATCTTTCAAAAATTGCAGTTGTTATATTTGTTGAAAAAACTTTCATCCTAGGACTTTCCTAGTAAACTAATCTGGAGAAAAATTTGTAGAAAAATGAATATCGATCAATTATCGAAATATCGAAAACAGTAATATCGATCGAATTTTGTCACTCATTTTATAATGTTACTGAAACTGTCCATGTTCAATCCAATTATTATAATTGTGATGATTCAATTTGATTTGAATCGGTCAAATGTGAACTCATGAAATTTTTAAGTAACCAAATTTGATTCTTGTACAGTGAATCGCCTTAAAAAGAAATCACATGTAAAATATAATTATTCAATATAACTTACATATCTCTTTTCTTCCCGGTGATATTTGGAAGAAATCTATCACCCTCGAAAACTTCCAAAATTGTATGAAGCGAACGATGAAGTTCATCTCTGGAAAAATTCAATTGATAACACCTTGTTCAACATTATTCGATCCAGTCGGATTATAAATAATTCAAATAGTTCATTTCTCAATTCCTTTTTAAAATCCTGGTCGATAATTTTTCATTAATGGAATCAGAGAAATGTTCAACAAAGTTTTACTGGGATCAGACAATTGCTTTTAGAATCAACGTAGCAATATCATTTAATCATTCAACCAACAACCATATATAAAGACGAGTAATAAAAGACTTATGCCCAAAACCTTTTTCTTCCAATTCACACAGAGTATAAATCCAGGTTTTAATAGCACACTACTTCATCACCTTCGTAAACAAAATATGAACAATTTTTCAATTTAAATGCGCTTTTCAATAGAGAAATAACAATTCTGAAGGAAACAATAATTGAAATGATGAAATAGATGTTATCAATCACAGATGATTACATTGAACATTATTGTTTATATTATAGAAAGACATTAACCAAGGTTACTATACAGTCTGTACATTAACCGCATTGGAAGGAGGCTGGAAGTTTCCCCTCACTAATCTGAACTTATCCAATAACTAATCTGAATATACCCAATAACTGGCTAATACCATTGACTAGGTTAATAGTTAATGCTAATACGTAGAATAATATAATCTAAACGAGCTGGATAAAATATTATGGAGACATCAACATATTTGCAGACGACTCCCAGAAGATCATACAGTCAAGTCTTATTAAATATTTCCATACTTTAAAATGATTATTCATTTTTTATTTAAGAATTGAACTATGACAAGAAAAGATAGTTTCTCAATTTCAAATGACAAGTAAAACCTTTGCTAAACACACGTATTCGAAGAGATTATAATAAAATAATAAAAATTATTAGTACTAGACGACCTGAGCTGCTCTGCAGCATTGGAATTTGAGACACACATACAAAAAAAATCTAAAAGTAAAATAAAACAAACTGAGACTGCTCTGCTTTTACGTCCACCAACCCCTCACTACTAGATAGTACCCCTGTACCCCTCTCTTAACTCCCCCCCCCCCTCGTATGGGTGTTTGAGAATCCCCCCCCCCACAAGCAGTTGAGCGCCTAAATTAAGATGCCTAATTCATAGACTTTAAAATATTGGTAACCCATAAGGTTGACATCGACTATTCAAAATCCACTTGGAAGGATTCCCTGAGGTTTGGGAGCTTGATTAATAGCTAAGAACCTTCCTAGGGTTAACATGCAAAGTTTCGTCAGAATAGGATGAATGGCATTCAAAGGCCAAGTGGACAAAAGACAAACCAAATTCTTTCAATACATAGATTCACCTGGATAATGGGTCTTCGTCCGAGACGTGCTTGTTGATTCTTTCCAATTCAGGTATTAAATACTTGATCAAGAGTCGTTGAGCTTCTTTCAATTCATCATCTCCCGGGTAATTCCATTTTATATTCAAATTGTTCACGTCGCCAGATTTCCCCCATTCCTGAAAATCAATCACTCAAATGAATAAAGATTAAACCATGAAAACTAATATGATTGAAATTTCAATAAATCTTAACAAACGAAATTCATATTTTTTTATAATAGTTGCAAAATATTGTAACAAAATTAGTCAGGATTAACTTCACATAAAAATTCAACTTGTCCAACATTTTCCATTCACTCACAAGAACATTACACTTCCTGACTCAAATTAACACTATTGTTTTCCACTTTACCACCGGCATGCAGTCATGTTTTTTATGTAAGAAAACGAAATTTGTCTACTTACTTCGTTTTCTTACATAAAAAACATGACTGCATGACGGTAGTAAAGTGAGAAACAATAGTGTATACATCGCAGTACAAAGTGGATCAAGAAATAATCATCAAATTAACAATTGATTCATTATAAGTACCAGAAAAGTTTTCTTAACAATTTGCAAATCTAAAATCTCTAAAACACCAATAAGAAGAAAACAATAATTCGAACAGAAAAAATACAATTATAGTTCCAGCAAGAGTGAACAAGATTCGTTTTGATAATTGAATCATAGGATTGTGAATACCAAACTAAGTAGATTTCTCAATATGTAAAATATACTTTTCAATAAAAATAATGCCTCTAAAATTGTTTTATTTTTTATAAAAGAACTTACTCGAATTGGAAGAACTTCGGAGATATCGTCCGTTGGTCCTTTGCTAGAGTTACTGTAGTCCAAGATACTAACAGATGACAGTGACATAAACAAATGACCCAGGAGATTGCATGTCGGAAGGTAGAGATCTTTACTGGGCACGTACAGAATCTTGTCTAGAACGTTTTCGATCTGAGGCAAGTAATGCCTTATATTGGGAAGACTAGCCAACTGAAAATTGAAACGAATAAGATCAAATTACAAGTCAAATACGGACACATTTTATTAGAAAGCAAATTTTAGATTACATTCTTGAAATTATTGGAGACGTATTTCGAAAATGAGTTTTTAAAATGGGACAATATTTATTTTTATATTACATATTTCCGAAGACTACAGGCAAAGCCAAAAATAGTCTTCATCAGAGACACCAGTCTCTTATCAAACTTATATTGCTAACTTTTTTGTCTCTTGTAAATTTTCTGTAAATGAACGGTTTTCGTGAAATTTGCCATCAAAAATTTAAAATGACCGCCATTTTGAAAATTTACATCGAACATTTTTCAAAGTTAAGTCTTTATAGCATGAATATTCATGCCAAATTTCAGATCAATACAACATTTCTTTCTTGAGATAAAAATTCCTAAGTGAAAAAAACAAAATGGCAGCTATAAGGATAACCGCTGAGTTTTGGACACTTCAAATACGACATTTTGTAGTCTCCTATTATCCAGGAACAATACCCTAAAATTTTCGAGACTACTTCTGAAACATTCTGTATAAAAAAAGACAGAACATCTCCAGTTCCATGGAAACGTTTTAAAAGACTGTCATTCGCCATCTGGGGCCCGTTTCACGAAAGTCACAAGTTACCAATTCACCAATGAATTTTCACCATCCAGCTGAATTTTCAGTCGACAATATTCAAAGTTTAATATTATTCAGCTGATACATTGGTAACTTTTGGTTGGTGACTTTCGTGAAACGGGCCCCAGCAATATGTTAAATGTTAGTAAGTAATGTTGGCCCCTTAAATGTTAGTAAGTAAGATTTAATTTGTTTTGTATTGTGGCAAAAAAAAGGAAATAAATTTGAATTTGATTTGAATATAAAAACATTCTACTATAATTATGCTCAAGACTTAATTTAAATTTTAGTTTAATCTTTAATGATTTGATTAAATTTGAATCCAATTTCAGTAAGTTTTAGTTTTTAATGTCAAAAAAGAACTGGACCTCTGAAAGTATGACAAGATTGTAGAGAAGCTCCTTGTCCACTTGCTCATCCTTGTGGATATCTTCGGAACCAACGATGGTGAGAATGGTTTCACACAGGTAAGGCACCAGACTTTTCAAAGTCTTCTCTGAATTCACCTGGAAAATAATGAACAAAATTGAAAGCCAATACTATTTTTTTATAGATACAAGACAAGAGACGAGATATTGAATAAATATTGATTGATCGAGAAACTAAACCTTCGGGTCTCCCCACTAACTAAAGCCATACGCTAGATAGATAGATCGAGAAACACAAGATCGTCTAATTCTACAGCAGTAATGATTCTGTAAAATAAGGCCGTGGTCAGACTAGATGCGTACTCTGCCGAGTAAATGGACGTGCGTGCTCGCAGCTGAACGTCCGAGTGAAACAAACGTTGACAACATCGTATGATCGGTCACAGTAGAGAAGAGTTGGACGTTCGAGGGCTTGCGCGCATGGAAGAGTCAATATTGAAGCAAACTTGTTTGATTTTCTTTGTGATCTGTCGGTGTAAAAATTAACGTTGAGGAGTAAATGAATAGGCCTACATTATACATGAAACATGTGACAACTTTTAATTCTGGGATTTGTTTAGTGTAGTTAGGAGGTATTCGCTATGTGCATCTACGGTGTTGCGCTCTGGCGGATAATCGTATAAATCTTCCGGAGAAGATTAACATGGGGAAGGATAGGCTTATGTACGTAAAAATTAGTTTATAATTGAAATAGAATTCCCTGTCGCTATTTTTCCTACTTATCGATTGTGGAATTATATTTAGAATGATAAAATTAACATATCGCATGTTCTTGAACATTATTATAATCTTCAATTCAAGTTTTCAAATCAACTTTGAAGGGTATGTTTGAAACAGACTGAGCAGACGAAGTAGTTTATCCACAGCTGAGTTCATTCCCATTGGTCAATATTCCGAAATAGATTATGGGCGCGAGACTTCAAATCAATCATAATAAAGAATATTATGCTTTTAAACTGGATTTTTCACTCGATTAATTCAAAACTGAGATCCGATTTCTTTGTTGAGTCACTTTACGTTTGGAAATATGGAAGGAATAGAAGCCGCAATTACTATTGTGAACGGTATTTATACAATTAGGAATACGACAATACTTTAAATGCATTGTAAATGCTTATTCCCTATCCTTTCTCATGTTAAACTAACCCGTTTCGTTCACTAAATTTCCGCGTGAGCGCAGGTGTCGATTTTATTATCCCCACCACCTACGTGCACACAGCGAAAACATACATGATATATTCGTCAAATTTCAAGTCTTGGATTCGTTTAGTGAGTTGAGGTAACATTATTACAGAGAGAGGTGTAGAGGAAGGTACAATTTTGTGGTTATTCAATTATATCTCGTGAACGGTTGATCCTGCAGTTCAAAGCTAGATATAAATTAAAGTGAACCAAATTTACTATAACTTTTTACAAATATAGTTTTGTCGTAAGTTTAATAGTTTTTGAGTTATACGCCACTGAAGACGATAATTTTCTGAAAATGATCTTTTTCTTCATTAATTAATAAAGTGCGCAATTACGAATCGTCTAAAACTGATAAAACTATTTCTGTAGAACACAGAGATCGAATTTGACGGCATAGAGTAACTTAAATGGTTGTCAATGTGGTTTGAGCATCAACTCGACGGAGTAAGAAGTTTGCAATGTGACCAGTCTTACTCCGACGACCGACTCGAACGACCTGCTCGCCAAACGACCTACTCATCACTCGCATCCAGTCTGACCACGGCCTAAGGCAAATAAAAATATTCTATCATATTAATTCGAGGAGTACAGATGCATGTTTCACAAAATTTTATAATTCCCATGAAACAGGAAAAAGGCGGACACACACAAGAAATAAATAGCACAGCAACTTATAATCTAGTTTAGTATGCGTCTGCCTGGACTTCTCAATATTTATTAAACAGGTCCTAGATTAAAAAATAATTCCAGCTAAAACAAAAACTAATATGCAATACAATATAACTATTAATACTAAAAACTTATTTTGATTATATTTTCCAATCTAGTAATTAAGCTCAATCGTTACATCACTGAAGGATTCAATCACTAACATAAACTGAAAACCCCCTTGGGAATGACTTACTTTTCCAAAAACCGAACAAAGAGTAGCCAGATATCGACCAGATACGTTTGTCTCCAAAATATGACTTTCCACATAGGTAACCAATTTCTGCAGCGCCACCTGTCAATTGAAAAAGAAGGCTTTAATGAGCTGATCAATTACATATTATATTTTCACGGAAATTGAAGATAGATAAGAGAATTTCAATTATTTATAAAAATTAATAAGTGCAATAATTATGAATAATGTACAACACCGTCTGGGATGGTTTTCCTTGAACTCTGATGAGTGATAAAGCCTGATTGTAAATGCTTTACTGAAATAATTAATAAATTCAGTAACAAGAATGCACACTTTTACTTACAGAGAAAATGGATGGCGAGCACTGATTGAGAATGGTGCCAACAGCTGACGCGATGGCCGTCTCAGTCAGACTGTCGAGACGACTGCGCTTGTCAGAGTCCTGCTGTTCGAGTCTGGTCGTTTCGAACGAACTGTTCTCAATGAAGCAGAAGCATCGATCGAGAAGCTGCACAACAAAGTCTTCCATTTGAGCCGTTGCGCTGCATACAATCTCCTCTTCCTAGCAACATAAGAACATATTATAAAGGAAAGTATGACTGTTAAATCCAACAATGAGCTGTGGATGTAAACAATTGCCAAAGCCTATGTAATAGATTTTCTATTCGATTCAATCAGAAAAATAGCTTGAAATCGAAAAGCTGATTGGGTAAGATATAGCACAACATCCTCAACTGTGAACTTTGTATTTTCAAAATATCAATTTTTAACCATCCAATGCAATTACCTTGAATCGTAAAGGTTGAATGACATACACAATATGCAGTTGGTGCGAGGGCACCTTACCTAATTAGCAGTTCGAATTGAGATTATCCTATTGGATGGTTGTAAATTGATATTTTGAAAACACAAAGCTCACAGTGGACGAAGTTGTGCAATAAGGAACAAAATGGAACTACCAGAGTGGATAAGATGGTTGCAACTCCATAATAATTCCTACGAACTTGTGCTTGTATTTCCTACGTTCCTAAGTGCTTATATTCCTTTCACTTGATTAATGTTGTCCAACCTACATGAAGTTATATGTAGTGATGACTGATTATGGAGTTTCAAAGCCAAACCTACACTCTAGCTAAAGTAAATGGTTCCATAATGCATAACTTTGTTCCAATAAACATCTAAAATGGTCTAGGTGGAAAATTCGCCTAGACGGCGCATAGATATGATAATTTGGGTAACCTCGTTGAGGTGTGTTTCTGATCGATAATGGTAGCTTTCGACAAGTAGGTTCCACATCTACTCTTAGAGTGGATAGAGTTATGCCACTCTATCAAAGTTGAGCATTTTTGTAATTCAAGATGCTGTCTAATATTTCTGCTACAAGCTATCCAGTTTCCAGTCTACAAGCTATTCTTCACGATCTATAACTTGACAGTTGTTTTGTTCACTTGAAGTGAGTTATTCAATAATAATCGGGCATTCAATCATCATTTCCCGTTCTTTAGCATACAGGGTACATTTCTCAAAATGTTCAACCTCAAGGAGCGTTTATAAGCCTTTGATTCTCTTGCGACAGTATCAGCTGTCGCCAATAAGGTCAGAGGAGTTGCCCAACATGGTTTTAGTCACTCTCCTCATTGTCCTCAGCTGATGCCCTCAAGTCTTTATACTGCAACCATACTGAAATTTGTTTTTGCTGAGGGTGATGCCCACATGAGCTCTAGGCTTGTGCGTGGGTAATGAGAGGGATGATGATGGTGATGAGAGATGACAACTACGTAAATATGAGTACAGTATTTCATTTGGGCAACTTACAGGAGTAAGATCGTTCCAGTGCTCGAACGCAGAGGAGCAGTCGACGAAAGTGATGCAGCTGGCAAAGCACGATATAAAGTAGAAGGTTTTGAAGCATTTGTTGACGTCGTTGGGATCGATGCCGGGTAGCGATGCTTGCAGGAGGGGAATGACGTGCGTCGGCCCCTCTGGATAGTGTTTGACCCCCTCCAGAAGGGGCCTGGCGATAGACGCCGTACACTGCATTGCGGCCGTGTACTTGTGCGGCTCTGTCAGTGAATCCACTGTGTTGTACATCCTGCAAAATCAATTACACTTATGATTTATTTGAAAAGATACAGTATGAGAGGGCCCCAGGGAAACCCCATTATTGCCCTCATAACTCACTGAAATCACACAAATTAGATTGAATACAAATTAAGTTCTTACTTGAAATTACAAGTTGCCAATGCCAAGGCATTCGTAAGTTGCCAATGCTTGAATTCTTCAATATTATAGTAAACTATTAATAACTTATAAATAAATTACTATTTGTAAGCATCACTATCGTCGATTTTCAGCAGAGGTGATTGATTCATTCGATAGTGTTCAAAAGACGAACTACTCTGATACAGGTAGGTATTAGTTGTGTTCTGTTTGTATAATTTATTTTCAAGCATTCGTCTTTATTGTAGGTTCATTTGTAAATTGTCTTCCAGATTATGATTTCTTTCCCCGCGCACGGATCAATAGTCCATGCGGGGAAATAATTATTCCATGTTGCTATTATTATACCATGTAAAGTGCTATTCATTTGGAATAAATAAATTGAAATAGGTGCGAAAACGATCTATTATTCTTAAAAATGGTACTATATTCAAATTAGAATATTTTTGTATCATATATGGCATTTATTCGTATGAATTTGTAATAATAACTGTGAATGTTTGTAAATTTTACATTTTATTAGGTTTTGGGTAATAAATTATTTGTATTAGGTTTTGGGTAGTAAATCACTTAATTTTTTTTTTTCTAAGTGTGATGCCCACATGAGCTCTGCCTAGAGACTTTGTGCACGGGTAATGAGACGGGCGATGAGAGATGACGTCTAAGTTTATTTATTTTGAATTGTTCATAAATTTTTGGTAATTGTTATTAGAATTTTTATGAAGTCATTCATAATACTTGAATTTTTGTCAAGTATGAGTGTGAAAGAGCGTTCACGCACCTAAAATTTTATAAATTGAGTACTAGAACCTTTCAAATGACTAAGAGTAAAAAAGGTAATAGGCCTCGGGTACGATACGAGCGGTGAGCGGCAAACGGCGTCGCTCTGACTCCGGGTCTCATTTAGTTGCGTGTGAATTTGTTGAGACTGGCCACGATACGTCTGAGCGGCAGGCGGCGATCAGCGGCACCGCTCAGCGCCGCTCATGACTCCAAGTCCAAACCGATTTTCGCCAAAAAACGTCAAGTCCAAAATAAACCGTCAAGGCAAACTGAATAACAATTTGAGAAAATTTCCAGATAAATAATAAATTTCTCATCTATTACTATCCTATTAAAGCTTTGCTAAACAGCAAGTCAGTTTTATCAGTTATAATGACATGATATTGCATAATTATATTCATTGGCCAAGGGCATATTCACACATGTGGCCCTTGGCTAAGTAGCCCTATTTATTTAGTAGCTATTTATAATTCATCTATTTATTTATTTTATTTATTTTATCCATTTTATTTTTTTACTCATTTCATCTAGGCTATTTTATTTATTTTGTGACTATCTATAATTTATCTGGTACAACAAAAGCAAAATACATGTTCTAACCATCACGAAACACAGCATTCTGAACACAATAAGTTTTTTACTTTTCATGGATCATTTCGATTTCAATTAGATGTAGGGCAAGACAAGACGAATGTAATTGATTCTTATTGATGAATATAGAACAAACAATCCAGATATTCTGTACTAGTGTAATGACTAAAAAAAAATAAAAAGTGCACTTACGCTTCAATTACTGGAGGTATTATCAATTCAGGTCGAAGGCTAGCTAGATTCTTCATAGCCAAGCCGATTTCGTTGGATCCCCATCTGGAGAACATGGCCGTCAATAGAGCTGGCTTCATGCATTCCACAAAATCGGTTATATCTTTATCGGTCAACTTTTTCTCTGCAGCAACAGGTGTTTCCCATGTGAGCTTCTTGTATCTTTCTCTGAAAAACGAAATGAAGATTCAATTTTCTTCGTAGGTTAGGAAGGTGTGACGTATGAAATTGAGATTCAATAGGCCAGGAAAGTTAGGCGTATTTGTAGCCTCTGAATAAGCTATCATTTAAGAGTAAATTGTGAGGAATCGATTGATCTATGGCAGCTGGGTGGCCTGTCTCATAAAACTCTCATAAACTTATCTCATAAAGTCCAGAAATACAGGAAGATGGCGATATTACACTAAACAGACCAATTAACTGTGGTAGCTTTTCGTAAAAATCTTATTTGTGAATATTTTAAAATTTTAAAGACACGATGTTTCATATGTTAAATAGGATAGGGCGATTTCACTAAAATCTTTGGCTAAACCTCACGAGCTTCAACATTGGACCACAACGCACTCAATGCACTCTTGATAAATAGAATTAATTATTCTAAAAGATAGTCAAACTGAATTATTAGAAAATAAAGTGAACATTTCACTCACCTATGCACACGCTGGAAAAAATTGTGAGCCAATTTGCAAAGCAGATCTTTCAAACGGCTAATCCACCATCCCATATTGGCCGGTTGGAAGTATGACTCTAATGATTTCATAAATTTTTCCAGGTACCTCTGAGTACTGCTACCTCCTCCCTGTTGAATATAATTAAAATGTACTTCAAAATGAACAATAATTATCTTTATTTCTATCGCCCCCTAAAAAATAATTTCGAGTACAATAATTTGAAAACCAACTACGATCATCAACCAGTAAACGTGGCCAGTTTACATCGAACTTGAAAAATTGCATTATATTTAATGCTCATTTAAGCTATTTACTGTGAAAAATCAAAAGTATTCATATGAATTCAAAAAGTTAGAGATGAAACGGTTCATTCAAACAAAAAAAGTAAATGTTTCAAAAGTCATACGTACTTCATTCATAACAATCATTTACAGTTACAACTAAATATTGAATTATACATTTGTGCTTTGGCCTCCGAGGAGTCCAGACTCAACTCCACCGAATTTTTTCTTTTGGGATTATGTTAAAAACCTTGCCTATAGTGAGAAAATTCGAAATGTGAATAATTTACGACAACGAATTAGAACTGCTGTTGCTTCGGTCACGCCCGATATGATACAGCGTACCTGGACAGAGGTTGGATATTGATAAGATGTGTGAAGAACAACCAATGGTGCACTTATAGAAATGTATTAGTATGTAAAAAAATTAAAATTTTCTGTATACAATAAAATAAAAATTTGACTTTATCTCCAAGTTTTTATAACGTGAATTTTTAAAATGGATGCAACCGGTTTCGGTGAATCTGTACAAGTAGTGGAGTATCAAGTATTAATTATATAACAGAATAATAACAGAATATGAATAAGTGAAGTATCAATATTTAGTAGTGAAGATTTACCAGAGTAGATACGATCCAGACAGATATGGATGAGACATCAACTTTTGAAAATTTGGGTAGAGTATTCATCTGTTTGTACTCAACGGGCAGGCTCATACTTCGAAGAAACTTGGTGAACATCAAAGGTGTTTGTTTTTCCCAGTCTATGTAGCCTATATTGTGGTGAGCCAATCTGGCCATCAAGCTCATCATAGTCTAGAAAAAAAAATTGAAAACAAATAAATAAAAAATTAATATGATTTATCAAATAAATAAATATATTTTATATGAAACAAAGAAATAACAATATGAATCAAACTTTAACTAATGTCAATGGAGGAGATAATAGACTATCATAATCTTGAAAGGCAAAGCTTTGATCCCTAATATACTTCACTTTCCGAAAACAACAATTTGATTCCCTACTAGGATCAAGAAGCGGAAATACTCGTAATTACAACTAACAGCAACGACAAGCAAAAATCCATCCTAAGCTAAATCATTGCAGTTAAAATTGAATCAATTATGGAGTGAAATTCTGAGATTTTGTGATTAATCTTATTTTCTAAACTTCAATTATTTTCTTGATATGAGTACTTTTTCTTCTGAGCTCAAACGCTCTGAAGAGATCTTTGGCTCCATATTGTGTTTATTTTGACGAGTACAGCTGGTTCCGGCGCAAGAGAATTTTTGAAACTATTTTTTCCAAATTTCTATAAAATCGTTGGAGCCATTCTTTAGATACGTTGAGCGTAGATGATAAAAACAAACCGTTCATACATAAAAACATGAATAACTCGCTTAATATAATAGGATTACAAATAAAAATGTACAACTTTTTAACGCAATATTTGTTTCTTCTTTCTTGCTGCTTTTTTATTGTGTAATAATTCATCTTAATTGCTCGATATTGGCTATATTGGCACCTTATTGTATTGTATATTCAATATTGCCTTATTATTAAAATTTATTATAAAAAATTGTAACGGATCTTTGTCAATGACAGTAGCTGACTTATTGAATTCAATTGATGAAATGAATGATTATTTTTCCAATGTATCAGGATTGTACGTACTGTATCAAAATTGTAAAACTGGACTTGCATTGTAACTTTGATCAGTTTTAATTATTCAATATGAAATATCAATTATTTAATATGAAATTCTTCACTTTGAATGAAATATTAAAACGAAATAAAAATGGTTGACCTGTGTAACGATATATTTAATGATGCTGAATATAACGACATTGTAATTGTGCAACAAAATATTCGTAGTCTAAGATCTAATTTTGATGCTTTTAGCCTTCAATTGGAGGTTTTAGAGAGGAGACCAGACATAATAATTTTAACAGAGATATGGGTGGATGAGAGTGAAATTGTTCAATACTCTTTGACCAATTATACAATTCATTTTAAATGTAATAGTTTAAATAGAGCAGGAGGAGTAGCAGTTTTTGTATCGGATAGATTAACTTGTGTGGGTCTCGATGATTGTAGCATGGAAACAGCAGATTGCAAACACCTGATACTATCGTTATCTCATTCAAAAATTGACTTACTGGCTATCTACAGATACCAAAGCTTTTCTGAAGAGGCTTTTACTAGAGAGTTGATTACGACAATAGAGCTTATCAAAAATCAAAATTTAATCATTAAAGGTGACATAAACCTCAATATTCTACAGCAAAATCGCAATTCAGATGACTATCTCATACGTTTAGCCAGCCTCGGTTTCAAATCCCTAATCAATGAGCCCACCAGAGTTACTAATGTAACCGCAACTTGCATAGATCACGCATTTGTTAGAAACAAAATAAATAGTGAACTAGTTTATAGCTCTAAAGTTATTCAGACCTCTATCACAGACCATTGGATGACTGTTGTTTGTATTAAAACTACTGTTAAAGAAAACTATCAAAAAAGTCAGCATAAAAGAGTAGATGAAGCAAAATTCATATCACTAATAAGGAATGTTGACTGGAGTGATATATATTTATGCCCGACCGTATCACAGGCTGTTGAAAAATTTATTGCTAAAGTAATAAATTGTATTGATAAATCTTATAAAGTCGTAAAAAATAGTCATAAACTCCTAAAACCATGGATGAACATAGAACTAAAAATAGACATTGATAAGAAAAATAAATTGTATAAATTGTGTAGGCAGCAACCAGAAAATATGAACCTTAAGCGTGAATATAACATGCAAAGAAACATTTTACTGAACAAGATAAGGTTTAAAAAACAGGCTTATTATTCTGCCGAACTGGAAAAGAATATGACAAACAGCAAAAAACAATGGGCAACAATAAAAGATTTAACAGGCGAGAAAAAAAATAACAAAATCTGTAACACTAAGAGATGAAACAGGGTCCCTGATAACATGCGGTAATATGGTGGCAAAGATGTTTAATGTTCATTTTTGTACGATAGCTGACGATCTAAGAGATCAAATAACAAATGATAACAATCGCATTAACAATGCGTTCAAGAAATATGAGAAAAATTTCCCAAACATTGGAGTCAGAAATTCAATCTTTTTCTATCCAACAACTGAAGACGAGATCCTAAATATTATATCAGAGTTGCAAAATAATAAATCACCAGGTTACGATAATATAACACCATCCCTAATTAAGTCCATTTCACGTTATATAATTGATGTTTTGGTATTCATATACAATTTAAGTTTAAGTACGGGCGAGTTCCCTGCGGAGTTTAAGAAAGCGGTAGTTATACCTTTATTTAAAAAAAGTTGCAAAATGGAAGCTACTAATTATAGACCGATTTCACTGTTATCAGTATTCTCTAAAATACTGGAGAAAGTTGTCAAGATCCGCGTTACCAATTTTCTGGAGCAACAAAATTTTTTAGTAAAATCAATATGGCTTTCAGAGTAAGATGAATACGGGATCTGCAATCATGGAACTAATGTCGGGGGTTTATGATAGTATTAACGACAGTAAATTATGCGCTGCCTTATTTGTCGATGTGATGAAAGCCTATGATATGGTTGATCATAAAATTTTATTAGATAACATGTATCTGGCAGGAATTAGGGGTATTGCACACGAATGGTTCAAGTCTTATCTTACCGGAAGACTACAACAAACTAAAGTTAATGGTATTGTTAGTGAACTTGGCGAACTGAAAATAGGCATACCACAGGGGTCTGTGTTATCAGGGTTACTTTTCTTAATTTATGTTAACAGCCTGTGTAACGGTACTTTCAAGGGTAGCTTAGTTGCCTTTGCAGATGATACTGCACTTCTATATAAATCCAATTCATATGCTGAACTACATGAAAATATGCAAAACGACACGAATGCACTTAGATGGTGGTTTACTAACAATATGATGGTGATGAGCCCAAAAACAAAATATATTATATTTAAGCTGAGGAAAGATGTACAATTCCCCTCTCCGCTCAAGTATCATGGTGTTGAATGTTCTTTACCTATTGACTGTGATTGCCTAGACCTAGAACAGGTCAAGTGCATAAAGTACCTCGGTGTGTGGGTGGATAGTAGAATCAGTTGGAGGGAACACATAGTGTATTTGAAAAAAAAGCTGATAAAATACATAAGGATTTTCTATTTACTCAGGACTGTGTGCAGGGCAGATTTGTTAAGAAAGATTTACTTTGCGCTCATCAATTCAAATTTCGAATATGGCTTGGAGGTTTGGGGAGGAGCATACGAATCTGTTTTGCATCCTATTACTACTCTTCAAAAATCATTTCTAAGAATAATGTCTTTCAAAGATAGATACGAACATTCTGCACCAATTTTCAAAGAGATGAGAATACTACCAATAAGAAACCTGTATATTTATAAAACCCTAAAGCTTTTCATTTATAGAAGTGGCGAGAGCAACTGATTAATACTCACAGTGTTGAGAGGAATCAACAAAATGTGTGAGCCTCTAGGCCCTAACTATCCATCTACAGGAAATTCTTATCATAGCTAGCTCCCGCTTTTTAATAGACTTCCAGAAGATATTAAGAAATATAGGCAGAATGCAACGTTCTGCAGACTAGAGTATAGTCACCTGATCCACCAACAAGATGTGTCTAGGTACTACAATACAGTGGCGTAGATTGAGAAGGTATTGAGTCAGAATAAGATTTTTAGACCTCGGAAATATGTTTTTTTTTATTATTGTTTCGTGGAGGCTGGCAAGCGTGAACGTAGCATTCTCAAGTTATTAATATTTTTAGTCTCAACTGATACTGGAGTTTTTATTTTTATCATTAATTTTCTTTTCTGTCTTAGCTTTTTTCACATTTTCTTTTCTTTTGTTGTATCAATATTAGTCTTCTTTGTTTGTTAATTAAAGCGAGCTTTTATTTTTGCCCGAACAGGTTTTGTAACCTTTGGGATTATTTTCCAAATAGAAAAAGTATTCGAGGTACCGTACTGGTAGATTAAGTAGTCTTATCCTAGTTGTAAGATGAAATCGTTTAAGAAGAAATGTATAAATATGTTATCTCGAAAATTTTTATTGTATATATTATGTGATATTGGAAAATAAATATGATTTGAACTTGAATTTGAATTTGAACTTACACGTTCCCAACTTTGGAAATTGTTACAGGTTTCCCAAAATTCCAAAAGTTCATCAATCCACATTTTATAGCCCAAGTGAGCTTTGTCGGGAGGCAAACCTATAGGAAGGAACCACTCAAAGAATCGAATGCCGTTTTCAGTCATTGTCAAATCAAATGGACACAGCATTGGTCGACCCTCATCCAAGATTTCCTGTGTTGCTTCAATAGGAAAATAGCTGTGAATCGGCAGAAAAACAAAACAAAATTAATCGCAAGAAGAAAGGGTCTTTGAAGGAGGAAGGAGTATTACGCCGAATTATACAGATCATGATGTACGGTAACATTAGAAAATTTAAAAATATATATTTCAATTGGAAAATTAAGGGCTGGTGAAGATGAAATATTACCAATGCAAACATGAAAAATGCAATACTAAAGAGAAAAGTAATTCAACTTTATAAATTGATACTGGACTGAATAAAATGTTGACCAGTAGTACAATGTAAAAAGTTTTGATGACTTTGAACTGTCGATTCCTGTCAGTTAAAATTTTAAAAAAAAGATTAAACGTATATAATAATGCTTGCCATAAAATATAGAGCTTGAGAATACCTCGAAGTACCTAATCAGTTTAGATGAACACACGATTCAACATGGAGATCAACAAAACTTTACCAGTCTGTTAATGAACTGTATTCTTTAATGATAAAAATATTTTTAAATACGGGTTTGAACGTTTTTATTGTCTAAAAAAACTATGCTACCAAAATCCATCAGACTAAAGCTTGATTGAATTTTGATTTCAGAAAACGCTCAAATTTTACCATTAATTTGCCATTTTACTAATGAAAGGAAATTAATTTATTCAACAACAAAAATAAAATACATAATACAATATAGTGTTATAAAATGAGAATATTTTCGAAATATGAATAAATATGAGAAAAATACCCGGATGCCTAGCCTGTATACATGACTAAAGTGCTTCAATCATTTACTCATTGTTAATTTGCATTAATCATTTTAAATCACTGAGCATGAGAAAAGCTGTTCACCTATGTATAATGTTAATATAATACCCTTTCTAGATGATTGGGAACATCCAGACAAGTTTATTGGAGAAAATATAAGACATTAGATATTTTATTTGAAACACTTTTGTCAATAACTTACATAATTTTTCAGAAGAAATAATGTCTCTTCTGTTTTCTTCTTTTGTGAATGTTATACAAAAAAGCTTTACCTGATAATAGATAACAGAATGACTAAAATGCGACCGACTGTTATTCAAGTCTTAAAATTTAACTGCTAGACAAACAAAACAGCAATTCGGAGTTCGTGCAAACAGAAAAGATAATAATATACGGTAATGATAAATTTGAATCAAATTGACCTTTATTGTGTAGTACAGAGAGTGTATAGTCACAGTGTGGACATTACATGTCACACTTTTGATTGGTTAGCTCAGACAATTTCACCATACTTTTGCCAATTCCCATAAGATTAGCATTGAAATAAGAATGGCAGACATAATTCGAAATTTTAAATGAAAATAACAAGTTATACTCACAAACGGGCAAGGATTACCAGCGATTCAAGGGCTGAAGACAATGATCTGAAATGAATGTGGAGGATTGTTTTCTTAAAAATATCAAAAATAGAATCAATATCAAACTAGACTGAAATTAGAGATTACAAATATTTCCTGCAGTCATTATTGACTCTTTCGATAATCAGTTGAGAACCCAATTGCAGTTATTGTTTCAAGTTATAGAAAAATATATCATAGACTACTCAAATACAACAGTTAATATCATGTTTTACATTCATAGGAAGCTCCATGTAGTTCCAGTTACAAGTTGAACGTATAATTGCCACTAGATGTTGCATGAATTGTAAAAAGTTTAATAAACGAGCAATGTATTTTATTTTATACATATTAAAATGTTCTAGATTGGAAAGTAATATGCAATATAATACTCACGGTACATATCTGTACATTCCAAGTTTAGTGCATGAGTCGCTAAATATTCTTTTGTACAATTCATATAGAGGCTGCCATGACAGAGTCAAGTCTTCAGGAGACAATCCCTCTTTTTTCCTGTGAAAATCGAAACGTCACTTAAGTCAACAGAAATAATATTAAATAAAACACTATTTTATGTTTTCAAATCCACTAATTTAAAGTAAGTCCACTTTGAAGTGGAATTGACAACATCAAGTAGTGGTTATCATGGAGTTCTACAACATCAAAAGAAATTCTACAGAAAAGTTAAGAGTAATATATTCCTTGACACAACTAAATTAAATTTTCATGAAACATATTGCTTGTTGAAATTCAATATTGAAAGTATTAAACGGGTAAGGCACATAATTAAAATTAAACTATCCAAGATGGCCCAAAAAGTATTAATTTTATCTTCAACATGACTCATTATATGACTTTACATGACATTAGAACATGACTCACATAAAGTACTTCTAAATGGGCATTCCAGTCACGTATCGTATCTTCGTATGCACTATTATGTTGAAAAATTAATTCAATACTTTTGACCTTCCTAAATCGTTCCATTATATATATACGCCTCACCTAGTATTATAAAAACTAGGAAATCCCAGGTCGCACAAAACTGCGACAGTTGAACTACATGAAATAGTTTCCAATCGTCGTCGCCCTCCTCCTACTCCTTCGTCTCTTTCTTTTTCTTCATCTTCTTTTGTTGTTCTTCTTCTCATTCTTCTCATCATTCTTCTTCTCCTCATTCTTATTCTTCTCCCTCTTACTCTCCTTCTTCCACCTCTTCTTCTTCTTCTCCTGCTCCTCCTCCGCATTCTTCGACTTCTTCTCTCTCTTCTCCTTCCTATTTTTTTTCTTCTTCTCTTCCTTTTTCTCCCCCTTCTTCTTCTCCTTCTCCCCCCTCATCTTCTTCACTTCTCCTCCTTCTTCT
Source organism: Laodelphax striatellus (assembly GCA_017141395.1). Classification (NCBI taxonomy): domain Eukaryota; kingdom Metazoa; phylum Arthropoda; class Insecta; order Hemiptera; family Delphacidae; genus Laodelphax; species Laodelphax striatellus. The sequence goes on from CM029534.1 coordinate 25,118,994, forward strand.
TTTTCTACTTCTCGTTCTCACTCTCTACCTTTCTCTTTTCCTGTCTGCACAAACGCCTTCCCGGTGCAATGAACAATGAATAAATTTTTCGTTTAAATACAGCTGATCATCAAATCATCAGTTGAATATGTGAAAATTTGCTACTCATCTATGCCGATGTTAAAGCAATGGCAAAAATTGGAACTTTGATAGCTCATTCCTCATGTCCACGATGACGTTTTTCAAAATGTAAGATCTTATGAAACATCTACTCAATGAGATCTTTCAAATGAGACGTGAACGAACAACATCGGTTTAGAAACCACGGAGGAGTTCTTGTCAAAAAAACATGTCCGCCTATTTCATATAATAATTAAATATATGATTAAATATCCGCCTATTTCAAAAATCATAAATATTCGAAATAAATGATCAAATATAATCTGAAGTGCAGCGCGTGGTAGGCTATACATCTACAAAATTGCATAGTTAATATGGTACGTAAAGATTATTAAAAATTTTTGCCAATGAAACTAGTCAAAAAATCTTTCCAACAATTTTCAACTTCAATGAATAATAATTATATTGATCATCGTGAACATTAATGAAAATTAAGATACTAATGAAACAATTCAACTTGAAACGTCAAGGGACTGATTTTCATTGTACTCAATCGCCAAAAAATGATCATCCTCAGGGCCCACATAGTTGAGAAAATGGGAAGAATATCACATAAATGAAATCAAAGAAAGAAGGTGTAGGCTATAATGAATCAGGCAAGATGAACTAAAGTTTGTAAAAACCAATTACAAAATGATTATTACTCGTAAAATAATTGTACTGGTTGAATCTGAAATCATGACCCCTGGAAGGAATTTGTTGAGTAAACAGAAATAGCGCAATACCGATAAGAGCAACATTCTTTCTCCTATCTCCTTCAGACTTCAGGGATCATCATTTCAGTTTCAACCAATAAAAATTTAATACATACTTCAACAGTATATTCAATGTTCTGATGAATCTCTCCAAGAGAACTGGTTCAAGATTCGGGATAGAGAGAGCGCTGAAGATGAGTTTGATGAAGGTAACATGATCCTCCTTGGAGAATTTCAAACCGTACAACTTTATGTAACTGAAATAAAAACAAAAAAATAGAACTTGAAAGGACAGCTGCTAAAACTTTACACTGGATACAGAAAATAAAACAACCTATAAGACAAAAATCTTACGTGAATTATATTCAATGAACAGAAGGCCTACGCTACCTACGATTTGTAAGTATGAACCAATCATAGAGAAGATAACTATTGCTAGTTTAAATAATCAGTTAGCAACAGTTGAATACGGTGTGCCACAAGGAACAGTTTTCGGTCTAATACTGTTTTTAGTATACATCAATAATTTGTTTTCTCACACCTTCAATGGACCCAAAACTTCCTTTGCCGATGACACAGATTTGGCTTATTCTGCCAAAAAAGAAGAACTAAATAGGTTGATCCTTATCCACTAACGATGTTTTTTCAACTGCATTAAATTAGCACTTAATTCAAATAAAACCTGCTAGGCCTACATCAATTCCTCCCAATAATAACCGTTTAGTTTTTCTAATCCCTAGTCATATGTACCTATTCATTTTATGAATAAACAAACTACAACTGATTGTTGTCACGGTTAGTTAAGCTGCCAAAGTCTCCATGTCTCTTTCAATGCTCTCCGAAGAAACGCAACTCTATTAAAAACAGGCTTCTTATAAGGCTAAGGCCACATTACAAGGAGCCTCGCTTCGTGCTAAGATCCAAGTAATCGCATAGTGACTGATCCTAGAGTACAAATCATCAATCATCTGCGTACTTTGCAGATGGTCACACTATGAGCAACGTGCTAAGGTTGAAGGGTTGAAGCTTCGTTAATCATTCATACTGTAACATGAGACTTCAAATCTGATTTATTCTTTGACAATACAGTATAAGATAATAATATAGGTTTCAAACAATAGGGTGGCCTGTAAGCTGTGAGGCAACGTGTTTATTTATAATCTGAGTTAACTAGCCTATAACATAAGAATCAAACTTTTGAGCTAATATGATCATTGGAATGGTGTAATGAATAATACATAGAATAATCTAGGAGATCAAACAGGTATTCCAGAATCTGAAAACATAAAAAAGGCATATTACCTATTCAATCGTACAATCCAGAAACCTAATCCCGGTTTCACTTCATGTAACAAGAGAGATTTTCCAATGCAGCCTTTTATCATGGATAACATCTGCTGTGATTCATCATCTATAGAATCAGAGTAAAACAGAAGTTTATTGTAGACTATCTCTTTCTGTGGTTTGAATCCCAGTTTTTGAATTCTATCATTCGAATTGAGCTTTTCAGCATCATCTTCCAACTGCATTATGTAAAGTAAGACACTGTTTGAAACTTATTTCACAACGAACTGAAAATTTTAATATAATTTGAATGACAATCACTGGTTAAAGCACCGTATGTTATCCACATTCATGTAACTTGTAACTCACTCTAAAAAGCTAGTCATCATACGAGAATATTCACATACACTTCAATATTCATAACCTATTTTAAATTATTGTAGGTTATAAACAAATTTGAAAGTCATACGTTGAGACCTTTGTCATTCCAATTGTTTGTTCAAAAGTCACTACTGTATCACAACACAACCCAAAAGACAGAATAGGAACAATCAAAAGCAGTTGTCATCAAATATAAGTGCCCTGACAAAATTTGAGCAATGCAACTGGCATGCAATCCGCAAACATCACAACACTACTTCCTTATCAGCTGATCTCACTATCGCAGACAAAAAATTTCAAAAATAATGGTGATAAATTTTTCAACTCTTGCAAAGATATTAATATGAAAGCATTCAATTCGATGAGGAATTGCCTATCCATGAAATTGAAATAGCCAGACCAAACAATGTCAAGTTTAAAATTAGAAAATCTGGTCCCACGTCAAGTTTTTCACGGGAACGGAGCTGTGCCGCGATCCCTTTGTGGGTTTTGAAAAGTTATTCAAATCACAGAAATAGAAGTGCCTGATAACCCTGATAGACTAAACTAAACTGTATATTGTTGGCAATCGTTGAAATAGTATTTATAGAATACAATGCCCGTACAGAATATAGATATAACCTGACTCTGAATTTTTAGGGTTGATTGGATCAAAAAATATTAGGCTACTATCTACGAAAATACGCGTACTGTACTGTTAGTTAGCGGTACCACAGAAAAGAAGAGATAGAACTCTCTTCTTTTCTATGGACGGTACGGTACCGCATTGAAAATGTATTTATTAGAGATTAGTACGGTATTAAAAAAGTTTTATCAGAAAACTGTTACCCTTCTCAAGTTATGTGGGGCTAGGAAATATTATTTTAAAAATAATCCTCTGAAAATCTTCACAAAATTATTGCTGAGGTATCTGATAAGGGTTGTTAAGGGTATTAAAGTGTTGCTAAGGGTGTCTTATTGCTGCTAAAGGGTTTCCTAGTAATTTCCAACGCGATAAATAATTTAAAATCTCCCATTGGTCTCAATTTGACCAATCACAACACTTTAAAGTAACCTTACAACAGATTAAACAATCAACGTCTTCTAGATGCTAGAATCATCATTTTCCCAACTGACGCTTGGTTGCTCAATCGCAATATTGATTTCGAATCAAACAATTGATTTCGAATCAATTGGTTGAACGGATCGGGACACCGACAGCATACGCCTCCCCCAAAGCCTGCCTCTGTCAAAAGGTGACTAGAATAAGTAAGAAAAATAGTGACATGGAATTCTATTTCAATTATAAACTAGTTTCCACGTACTTAAGCCTATCCTTTACAATTACATGTTACATTTCCCGGAAAGATGCATACGATTATCCGCCAGAGCGCAATACCGTAGATGCTCATAGAGAATAGAGAAGTTGTCAGACTCTCGTTGTCAGGTTCTCTGTGGTTCAACTCAGGAATGTGGTACAGAATATCGTAAACGTAAAATATTCAATGAAACAGAATATCGTTGACCACTTTGGTATCATCCCTTTTAGCAGGGGTTAAGAAGAACAGCTGATAAAGCTTCAGTCAGTTGATGTTCTTGTTCAGGTTCGGTTCGAGCTTCGAGTTTCTAGTTCAAGTTTACGAGTTTATTAGACTTTATAGTTTAAGGGATTTTATAGAAGTTTATAGAGTTTATTTCGAGTTTATAGAAATAAGTTTAAGTTCATTGGAATGAACAATTTTCATTCAGAAACATGAAATATTTGATATTTGTATAACTTAATTCGCATGAACATGACACTGGAAAATGAGGTTAGTTGCGAACTCAGTCGGTGGTCTCATGAGACATGTTTATTTAAAAATAAAAAAATCCCTGTACCGTTCTATTAAAATTTAGTTTGATTTCTTTACTTTAGATTTTTCTCTCATTACAATTTTGAGTGATAGGCTAGCTCATGACATTTTATTCAGCTCTTCAAGGTGGTTCTAGATCTGCCTTGTATTACCCTCAACTTGAATAAAATGTATTCTCATTTCATTATTAAAAACACACAATCTTGAATCCTAACTGACTGACACCTAGTACTGTAATTGTGAATTACCTGACAAGTTTTTGCTAGGGATGATGCTCACATAAGCTCAAAGCTTGTGCGTGGTTAATGGGAAGGATGAGAGATGAATGGACCTACAGCTTTAGGTGGGCTCCAAACCACTGGGAAGCGATTTGAAGCTTATAAATGTTTGTATTTAGAGGAGCCGGTCACCGTTACAACGGTAGTGATAGGCGCTGTCTCTTATCTAATCTCACTGATTAGACTCGCCTTTGCCACTGGGACCAATGCTACATTCAGGATCCTTATCACTGACAAACCTGTTTGAAATTTCAATTACAATTTTGTTATGTTGTGTGTAACTTATGTGTTATTATTTTTTTAAAGTTTTTTTTAGATGTTTTATAATCAAGACTAGAGGTTGAGTCACAAACACTCAATACTGCTGTTGGATGGGTGACACAAAATAAGGCGAGGTGGAACCTACCCGTAAAGGGTTTCCCACCATAAGCTATACATATCTGTATTTTATAATTAAGACCTGTAATTCACTCTCATATTTTCAGGTGACGTTTGAGCCACCTCCTGTGTGCCCAAATGTGACCCAGGAGCTGAGGCAGTACCTTTGTCACCCAGAAAAGCTTTCAATTTACAATTATGAAAAAGCTCATCAGTTTTGGGATAGAGATCCTAAACCGTCCTCTCTCAAAAACTTTTCCACTTGCAAATTAGCATCAACATTGAAAGTAAGTAAAGCAGCCTCTTTAAACCCTGTAACAAATACTTTGTGCATTCATTGCCAAATTATTATAAACTAGCAGCCCCCCGTGCTTCGCAACGGAGCAAAATAGAGATATATTGAATTTTCCTCTACTGATTCTATCAAAGATTCAATTCCTCTGAAATGTTGTCTAATATAATTTTAAAACTCAATATCAATATTGTATCGATTGTAATCAGGATGTAGGCAAAAATAGTGAATTGAATTGAAAATGAATTTTACAAAATAAAGTAATGAATTGGACTAAGCCAGAAGTCAATTGAAAGATATTGGGAAGAAAAGTGAGAGAAGTGAAAATGGCATAAATGCTAAAGTTGTTCTTGAGGGTAAACAGAGCTTTATATGCTTATAGTTTTTTTTAAAACTAACTTTTTTTTAAATAAAAAATAAAATATGCTTATAGTATGTTGCTTAAAATGCTTGAGTATACTGTATAGTTATATTGATCTTTTGTCAAGTGTGCTAGCTGTGAGTTGAATTCCCGTTGATGGTCAATATTTTTAAAGAAGGATATTATTCTCCCATAAATCCCACACAAAAAAAAGTTCTTCAACTGCGAAATTTATGGATAAACTGTGATTCCTGTGAATACCCCCATTACTACAAATCTTTAATACACTAAACGTTTGGAAGTATATCTATTCCTAAAGGAGTATTAAAGTTGAAAATCAAAGCTTTGAAAAAACTTTTAAAAATGAAAATTATAAGCAAAAAATTGAATAATAATAAGAGTTTTATACACATGGGAAAAATAGATATGGTCGATGAATCCATGGGGTAAATGCCAGATATATTAAAATGATATTATGTGATGATTAATTTGAAATGTACAATAAAGGCTTCATTTATTTATTTTTTTTTTTTTATGGTCGATGAATAATTATTGTAAAAAATTGAAGAATTGCTTTTATTTTGATAAAAAATAATAAACGATTGATTTTGGTTTCATCAAAAAAATGTTGCCCTCACAAAGATTCGAACTCGGTCCCACTTATTAGTAGCCCTGTACCCTTGCCATTAGGCTAGGCGTACACCGGTTAGGCTAGACAAGACAAGACGAGATTAATCACGTTTAGTCACAATAATTCACATAGCTGCTTATGAAGCAGCACACACCGATGCAATGACTAATCGGTTTGTGTTGCTTCATAAGCAACTATGTGAAGTACTCTATCCAAACATATGGGAAAGATACGCTATGGAAGCATTCTAACTCGAGAAATTTGGAACTCAAAACACGTGTTTCAAATTAATGGTATTCGTATTACAATAAGATTTATTTACTTTCTTAAAAATCTAACCACGTGTTCCGTTATAGAACCGTGTATGTGTGATTCCAGTTCTTCTTCTTAGATTACTATGGGATCGATCCTGTAATTGATCTTTTAGGATCCTTAGAAACAAAAGATCTTGAAATCCTTTTTTCAGTGCGCATCCAGTAGGTATTGAAGAATATTTGTGCAAAATTTCAAGTTTGTAGGTCAAGTAGTTTGAGCTGTAGTGTTATAGAAGAATTAAGTTTATTTATGTAAGTGTTGATGCTAATACTGACCGAGAAAGTAGAAGGAAATAAAGCATAGATTTTTACAAAAAAAATGAAGAATTACTAGGTTCTTAGAATGAACAAATTCAAGTAAGTTAGATTTATGAAAATTATGCAATGGAATGGAATTTTAACCTACAGTAGTTGGCATTAATCAATATACAGTACTTCCGATGGTAATCTTATGGATTATCTACCACTTGTATTGGATTTTTATGCAACTGACCGTCAGATTTTTCAAATAAATCATTGGAGACGAATTCTCCACCATTTTACATTCACTTCAGTTGTATTAATTTTACTTCTACGTAGTAATTCATTCTTTAAATTACAAGAGTTTCCAATATTGTTGGTCTATCTTCAGGTTGAGAGGGATCACAAAACAGGAAAGCTTCTTGGGTTTAAAGAGACCCTTATCAATCCTTCTCTTTCTGAAGACATTTTGCCGATAAATTTTGACTCTGGTAAGTGAAAAAAAATGTTTGAGTGTATTAGAATAAAACCTTATTAGAATATTATTGAGGTATCACGCTACTTATTACAGTGATGCAACATTGGGAAAAGGAAAAGTATGTCAAGTAGTAATTTCTCAGTACTCGTTGTGAAAATGTCTGTATTTTTAGAATATACACTTCAAAGTCACACACCCACTGACTGCTTCATGTCGAAAAGAGTTCTTTGCTTTTCTAAAAATCTTTCCCCTGTCTCATCCAACTTTACCCTTCAGAATAAATCAATTGTAATTAACATCAACTTGATTAATGAATATATGGCTTGAAAGAATTAACAATTATTTATATTTCAAAACAATGAAGTTTTGAGATTGTGAAGAAGAGTATGGATAGGATACGTACTCAAATTACTTGGGTTGTAGAGTGACAATACTTCAAGATTGTAATCTCTTTTGAGATCATATTGTGTGCTTCAATTTCAGATCTGCTTAGCACTCCTCCCGGTTTGAATCATGGCTATAATTTCGATCAGGCCTCAACAATCGCCAATACTCCAAGGAAGAATATCGTCAACATGATGAATATATTACAAATGGAAGATTCTTTCAATTTAATAGATGGGATGGAAAGCGAAACAAAGGCAGAGGAACCAGCAAAAATTGCCAATAAAGTCGACATCAACACTAAGGAACAAGATGAAATCATTCCAATGGTTCGATATTTCAATTATTATTAAAGTTAATTCTAAAATTCCATGTTATGATTTAATGATAACTCTCATTCGCTGCACCTGACTAGCGAGAAATAATTCATTATTTTTTCAATTTTCCAAACTATTCAATTCATCACCTGACATAGATAATTAATTTATCATTTCTTTTGTGATTACTTTTTAAAAAATTAGTCTGCTATGTTGAAAAAAAATTAAGTTAAATGTGAATCATTGATAAGCAGTTTGTTATGGAAAGTCAAAACTGGAATCGTTATTCTCTAGTTATTTGCTAATAAAATTTGATTTTTCAACAAATTATAATATTATTATCAATTATTTACTATAGTTCTTTCAGATTAAAGGGCTTTTCCCACATGTCAGTTCAGTCACACTCTTGTCTTGTTCAGTTCGTTTGCTTACGTCAGTGCGCTCAGTGCTCTGTGATCGTCATGCGTTGATTGAGCTAAACTGAACAACCTACAACTGAAATGATGAATTAATTATCTATGTCAGGCTATGAATTGAATAGTCTGGAAACGATTACTTTCCAGTAGTGATTTTGAAACAACCAGTTTCAAATAGTGATTTTTTTTGGTAAAGGCCTGTAAAGGGCCTTTTCTGTTGAAATAAATGAGAAACCTAAAAATAAAATACTAAGGGCCGCTTTCCCCAACGCGGCTTAAATAATAACAGCTGACGCTCAATTTTTTTCTATACTTTTTCTATTCTCCAAATGAGGCTTAAGCTAGATGTATAGGATAAACAGCGTTGGGGAAAGCGGCCCTAAGTTACTAATGATCTATTGATATTTTTCTACCATTATGTGTCTCGGTTGAAACGTTGAGCCATCGATTCCGGCTGCCCCAAAAGCAGTCGTTAGATTAATCTCACATCATCACACTCTTCATTATACTCGCACAAGCCTAGAGCTCATATGAGCATCAACCTCGAAAAAAATATATTTAAACTTTGCAGGAAGCGAGCGTTCCAGTTCTGAAAATCACAGAAGTGCGGTGCCTGGCAGCATTAAAGGAACTTCAATGGGCAGAAGAACTTGAGGTGAAACCAGTTCCTGATTTCTACGAGCGTGTGCCAAAGATGGCTTACACTTGGGATTTTGAGTTGGATCCATTCCAGAAATTGGTAAATAAATTGAATACAAACATTTTAAATTATTTTTGTAATTCTGTCATTTTTTAAAAATATTTAGTGCATCTCAACATTACTAGCGGGTGGACCGGGTTAATTTGAACCATTCTCGTATAATATTTATATTTATCTGCTGACAATATACTGCACAATACGTGGGAAGATATAACAGGAATAGCCCAAAACTACTTCAATCCCAAATTTCGATTACACGTTCTAGAGGTTATGTTCATATGTCTTTTTCCATTGATAATATTGATCCAAATATTACAAAACAACAAATAGTTGAACCATTTTTGATGGTAAATGATCAACTTCAATGTTGGCACCTTTTTTGATAAATTTCTAATTTTCTGGCTTCGCACAGCAATGAGGATAAGAATTGACTTTATAAACTAGCTTGTGAAATATTCACTTGTCTTGACCCTCAATGATTATACTCAAAGACTCCAACTCATGAAACCAAAATATTTTCCACTAATCCACCCATAATTGATAGTTTTGAGAAAATAATGTAGACTTGTCAAAAACCCTGATGTTCTTTGATGTTGGATTATTGCGTATGATCTTGCTATGTTAATGTTTTTTTCATGAAAGTGTAAAATTATGTTCTAATCTCGAAGAAGTATTGAATTACTATATATTTTGATATTTTTATTCCAGGCAATCGTTAAACTTGAAGAAGAAAGTAATGTTTTTGTTGCCGCTCATACGTCAGCAGGGAAAACTGTTGTAGCTGAGTATGCGATTGCATTATCCCTACAGCGATGCACTAGGTAGTTATTTGCTCTCAATTTCCTCTCTCACCTCTTATATTGCTTTATAGAATTGTGGCCGGCTGCACCAAAGTGAATTGAGTTTAATCTTCGATTACTCCTAAGAATTAACATTGTAATTTGAGTTTAAACTCAATATATCTTGGTGCAATTGAGATAGAGCCATTTTATTGTTGAGAACGTTGTTATCTCCAAGGCTGTGCGTGTAGCATTTTTAGCCTAGTCGTCCACTGGAACAGTCTTTGTTAGAAAGCGTCGGATGTCCGAACAGCTGGCCATTTTATTCAATGTTTGTATTTCTTATGATCGGTCGTTTTCTGACAAAACGGTTCTAGTGGACGACCAGGCTTATTTATAGATTGTTTTGTTGAATTTGGCGGATGTCGAATGATTGTCATTCCATAAACAACTGATGTTATGCTCTGCTCTGTCAGGATAGTCTGCAAGCAATCTGCGAGACCGTATCGTTCCATGACTATAGCAGGATGCAATTAACTTGTCATAAGTCAGCTGATCCAGTAATAATTAAACAGTGATTTCGACACAATAATCAAAAGGCTTGAAAGTCTAAAGAACCTTTAAAGTCTTTAAAATACCTTTTTAAAGAAGACCTTTCAAAGAATAACTTTTTAAATGACCTTTTCAATAATCTGCGAGATTCAGAATTTGTAGGTTAAGTATTGTGATATTGCTCTTTGAAACAGCTGATTTCTGACAAGTTGAATTGGATTCTGCTATAGTGCATTCTATTTGAAAAACAACAGCTGACATTGCAATGTATATTTCTAGTAAGGTATAGCACGATCCTTTTAACTTGTCAGAAATCAGCTGTTTCGGTAATAATTGAACAATGATTTCGACACAATAATCAAAAGGCTTAAAAGTCTTAGACTTTTTTTTAAAGAAGACCTTTCAAAGAATAACTTTTTAAAAGGCCTTTTCAATAATCTGCGAGATTCAGCATTTGTAGGTTAAGTATTGTACTGGTGGCCGAGTAAAACATATGTTTTCTGACAAGTTGAAAGGATCCTGCTATACATTCAGTTATGTTTTGAAATCGATAGCGACAGGCAAGGGTGTAGGTGCGTCTTGCATGTACCTAACGAACATTTGTGTGTTTCCCCATTTGTTTACAGCAGATTCATTCACCAAATTAAACAAATTTCACTATAAACAGGATGTTCTCCATGTTTCGTGTCTGCTTATCGGAGATTGTGTCACCTTTCTCAATGTCACATACTTCTTGTTGCACGAAAATCAATTGAAGTTGACCGCTATAAAATGAAGTCGTCCAACCGCTAATGCAAGGAAGTCCCTATTGATCTTCGTAAAATGTTAGCATCTTGAGGCGATTTTCGATTGACTTTTCGTGCAATCAGCCTCTAGAGTCTAGACTATCGCAAATTTTATAGCAGTTAACGTATATGAGAACTGTTCAATCGGTTGTTAAAATTCTAGATACTTGTTTAATTGAAATAGTACCGCATCATTCTATTTTGTGGTTTACTATTTCGCGTTCATAATATGTCAATGGTTATCGATTGAAATTCTCAATTAAATCAGATATATTATATCTATTATATAAATGATACGAATGTTGATTAAATCATTTTATCATGTAATCATTTTTTTCATCATTTTATCAATAAAATTGATTAGGCCTAATAAATATTTGCAAAAAAATTTATTAATAATTATTAAATGAATGATGTCAGAGAATTATTTGATACGATTATGAAATGAAGTTTTTGCTAAATTCGCTTATCGAGGTAAATTAATTGCTTTTACTAAATCATTTTTAAACTTGAATTAATAAAAAAAAATAATGAATTGACAAACTAAAATCAATCCTAGAAAATTTTAAAATATCTTAATGTTTCTGATGTTCATTCTTCCAATTGATATTGCTTGGAATTATAATTATTCAACTCTTCGCATTTTTTAAAATTTCAGAGCAATTTACACATCACCGATCAAAGCACTTTCAAATCAAAAGTACAGAGACTTCAAGAACAATTTCGAAATAAAGAAGAAAATGGGTGGCGTTGGCCTAATAACCGGTGATATACAGATGAACCCGAAAGCACCCTGTCTGATAATGACCACAGAAATATTGCGTTCAATGCTTTACAACAGGAGCGAAGTGGTTCAGGACTTGGAATACGTGATATTCGATGAGGTACATTATATCAACGATCCCGATCGCGGACATGTTTGGGAAGAGGTTATGATGCTTTTGGCAAATCATGTGAAAATCATCATGCTAAGTGCTACAGTGCCCAATGCCATTGAGTTTGCCAATTGGGTGGGAAAAGCAAAACAAGAAGGTCTACCTCATCAGTACAACTTCAAGACCGGTGCCATTACATTTCTATCTGTACCCCGCGCCCAGTGCCCCAAAGCCAAATTCGCCTGATTGTACTGCATAAGAGAAGCTGATGGTCCATTCAATAAAACAGAGTAAGTATCATCACTGCAATAATCTTTTTCAGTTATATTTATTGTTGCACGGTAGAAAGTTTTCAGTTAAGTTCGGTATCTTTTCCAGTTTGAATACTGGGTAAAATATAAAGTGCAATTTGGTATGAATACTTGAATTTTGTTGGCCCACCTTTGATTCTGAAAATGGATTCAGGGACCTGTTTCGAGTTGAATGACTAGCGACCCGTTGCTTGAAAATCTAATTGGATTTTAAGACTGTGAAGTGGAGTCCTTCAGAAGTCAATGCTTATTTAAATGAACAGTTCACAATTAGAACCAATTTCCTTTTATTCATGATAATTTCTTGAAGTGGATAAAACTACAACCTAAGTGGAATTAGGTTATCACGGCGAGGTGGAACAACCTTCGGGTCTCCCCACCGAGAAAAGCCATACGCTAAATAATAGTCTTATTATTCAAGTGGACGAACTTGGAAAAGCTTACTTATAATATTTTTACAAAATACTGAATTGCGGCTGAACGTTGAATGAATGTGGATTGGGCGTTGCAAATTCCTCATTCCTCATCAGTATTGCATCAGTAGGCTACCTATTCCCAGAGCATTGAGGGACACTTTGTAGTCCAGGCTTAATCGAAAACATATAATTCTCTTCAATTAAGTCGATTCAATTTAATTCTTCTTATTAGTAGAGATCAGTCACACGCTTTAATCTTTGTTCCAGTTATCAAATAATTTAAAATCGTTTCAACTGTAAGCGTTTGTGAGCTTTATTATTTTTTATGTTTTCCCTCTCAACAGGTATGAGAAAGCTGTGACGGCCAAAGAGGAACCAAAAAATTCCAAAATAAACCAATACCAGAGAAGAATGAACGTCCAGCAGCTTGTTTCGATGTGGAAGTCATTTATAATCCATCTCAAGAAAGAGGATAAATTGCCAGTTGTCATATTTGTACTATCTAGGGCACGTTGTGACCAAATTTCAGATTATCTTAAGGACCTTGATATAGTTTCCAGCAAGGATAACGCCCATTACATTCATCAATTCTTCAAGAAAAGTATAGAGCATCTGAAAGATGAAGACCGCAATCTACCACAGGTGCGTTTCAATGTATATAGTTTTCAATTTATCAATAATATATTACCTAGTGCAGGAAGAATACTTTGCGCTCGATTTACTCATTGCGATTTTCTTCCAATATATGAATTACACTAAACAAAGCAGAACAGGACATACATTTCTTCACAATACTCGACTCTTGAACTATTTTTTTTTTGTTGCTAGGGAGAAGTCAAACAGCTGGCTAGATTGAAATAGGTAATTCCCTTCACGTATGTTGGTTGATGTTACAGAAATATCTATTTTGCGTACTGTCATCAGTGCAGAAATAAGGCCAATTGCCACATATCAGTTCAGTTTCAGCTCCGTTTCAGTCAATGCTCTGTAATTATTATTCTGGCGTCAATGACTCATGCACATAAACATTGCCTCTATGTTGCAGGAAGGTGCAGGAATCACCTGCCCTTCTAATATAATGTAACTACTAATTTAATATAGATATAAATAAATATAATAGGCCTATATATTATCCTTGTATCTTATAAGTTCATAATAATATTTACTAAATAAACATTGTCATTTTTCATTTTCAGTTGACAGTTTTCTTTTTTGTTGTTGATTAATTTCCTGAGAGCCATTCTAATTTGCCAAAAATTTCAAATGCGAATTTCTCAAAACTAGTATTTTGAAGTTAGTGACTTTTGCTTGTACTACGACGATATTTACTCTCTTCCTCTCTAGTTACCGGTACACAAATAGTTATTTCAATAAATGAATGTTCTCGATTACGTTATTGTTTTAAGGATATCATTGTCTGATAAAAGTTTTTGAGGAGCTTTATCAGAAATACAGTGGATGAACTATATTAATACTATCGATCCTCTTTTACCAGGACCCAGAGGTTTCAAAAGTATACTCATTATTGTAATATACTTGTTTGCAGGTTAAAAAAATGGGAGAACTTCTCGAGAAGGGAATTGGTGTTCATCACAGTGGTATTTTGCCTATCCTCAAGGAAATCGTTGAAATGCTTTTCCAGAAAGGAAAAGTCCAGGTTAGTACATAATCCTAACATTCATAAAACTCCATGGTAAACGAAACTTAGGAAACGGCTATATTAACAGGACAGGACTACATACTCCCAGAATAATTGAATTTTTCTCGAACCTAGGTCGCAAAAGCTGCCTTCACTTGTCTGTCCGACCTGTAATGATTACTCTTAAATTCTCTCTTGAGTAGAGGGGAAAATAAAATACATGGTTTCAAGTTTAAAATTTATTTATATTTTAATTTTTTGGTTTCTACCCAATCTTGTCACTTGTTGTTCGTCTTCAACTAGTGTGGATTACTTATCAATCAGTCTACACTCGTATTTTGCCGGGTGGCTACCGTTGTCGCGACAAACGTTTGCCTCGACAGGTTAGCTCTCTAGGTTCTCACCGGTCTTTCTTGGTAGCTAACCTCGCTAGTAGGTTAGCAGCCTGTACCACCTCCCTTAGTACATAGTGTCGAGGCTATGGTGTCCTCCCATTTCGCCGATCGGTCTTACATAATATGAATTACTTGCAGATTCTGTTGGCGACTGAAACATTCGCCATGGGTGTGAATATGCCTACTAAGACAGTTGTGTTCGAGACGATTCGCAAGTTCGATGGCACAAAGTCGAGAGAGCTGTTGCCGGCCGAATTCATTCAGATGGCAGGCAGGGCGGGGCGCAGGGGCATTGATGAAACCGGCACTGTCATCATACTCTGCAAAGACTCCGTGCCTCTGCAAAGCGAACTTCAGAAAATGATGTTCAGTAAGTGTCAATCAGAACAGTTTTCGTTTGAAATAGAAACATATAAAGGTCTCGCAATAAAATCGTGACTTTGACTTCAGTACCACTAGTCTAGTATTCTACTAGCTTGAACAAACAGAAATATGTTACGACGTTATGTTTTAACAGGTTGGCTGCCGCAATGTTAAATGAAAACCTTCCCCTACGCCGCACGAGATAAGCAAAGAATATTGCTCTAATATATAAGAATATTACATATATTGTATCAAAACCTTCATAAATGCTCAAAAATACAAAAAAAATTGTGAGGATCACCGGCTATCCTCATGGCCTGTTGGGAATGTACTCATTTCCAATAGGCCATTGTGTATTGCATGCAATCCTCAATCATTATTCAACAAAATTGATGTTAATCTCTTATAACGTTGATGTTTCAGGTATAGATAACAATAATAATATTATAGCAAATCAGTTTGATTTTTATTTATACATATTTTTGTGAAAAATAGTAGTAGCAATAATATAAACACAAATAAAAATAGAAATAACTTACATACAATTTCATGTTTGGAAAGATTAGAAAAAAAAACTGTCCACTGAAAAAATGAAATAAACTGTACATGAAAAAGTAATGAATAATTCCAAAATTCATAGATGATTGACTAAAAAAAATATATTTTTCAGCATTCATCACATTGCTCCTTCATAAATTATTGCCAGACAGCAAAATGTTCTAAAAACTCAAATAACTGCTACAAGACATTATAAAAAATCTAATTCTAGATTCAATTAACAATTCTTAAGATTTCAAAACAAAATTGACTGTGACTCTGCAGCAAACCAAGCGTGTAAACAAACCGAGAATGGCGAATAAAGCATGAAACAGGGGACAAGATTCATCAAACTTCAATGGTGGATGGAAATAGTTGTATATGTCACCAAGAGATGGCGTTTGCGTGAATGAATAGGCAATTGTATTCTCTATAGGCCGCATGTGAGAACGAAGCGTGCTGGACAAGCCAGACTGAAATAGGAAGCCTTTGAAATAAAGCTGTCTGAGGATCAACCGTGGATCCTCGCGGCGTGTGGCTAACACTTGGCTGAGGAGTGCATGCGTATCTCACGGCAGCTAACCTGTTAAACGACAATAAATTATTGTCGATGGAAAAATATAAATTTCTCCATATTTTTCCTGTAATCCGAAAAAATTCAATTATTATTTACTTTAATTTAATTAAAAATGAATTTAAAAGTAAAATCTAATTTTAATTTAAAAATTAAATTTCTTAATTGTTTGCATCATAACTCGTTAATGAATCAATATTTTCCCAAGAAATTTGGTAGGCTCACTAATAAGAATCTGGTTTACAAAATGATAATATTGAACTTTTCCAATTTTTTTCAAAATGGCGGCAGACTAAATTTTGAATTGAGTTTAGTGGAGAAATTATTGATTGATTCATTCGTTCATTCATCAATTGTCACAATACATCATAAACTGAGTTACACCCATTTGACTGGTGACTTGTCGATTGCTAACTTAAATCTAAATACAATAATATTTACATCTAGATTAATACTAATTATAGTAAAAGATAATAGAAAATCTCTAGATTTGTCCTAATCTCAAAAATGAACAAATCGAAATCCAAATTAAAATTACTCTCCATTTTTTATTCAAAGTATCTGTTGTAGGAATCCATATCAATGCTCATCAACTTTCTCATCAATTAAAATTCCGCGATAGTATAAAGGCTTTTCTCTATTAGCATTTTCCTGACTGCCCGCTTAAATGAAATGACAGATTCCATATTTCGGATTATATTGGCAGCTTATTAAAGAGTCTCATTCCAGAATAGAATGGAGTTCTTTCCAATGCTGCATGTCTACGTATGTATTGGAAAAGCTATCAGGTTCCTATTCCGAGTGTTATATTGATGATTGTCCGCAAAACTACTAATTGATAGATGTAGAGAGAAGGAAGTGTAAGGATGTTCAGGCGTTTGTGCGTTTCACAAAATGTAGAGCTCTTCATTTTGAAGAGAATTAAACCTGATCTTGTAAAATCTGATGTTAAATAAAATAATTGAGATATAGCGATTTCTCGCTAATTTTCACGATTTAACTCATAATAATGCACTAGGTAGTAGACTGGCAATTTCGACAGAGACATAACTGGAAACCGAGAAATCGCTAAATCTCTGCTATTTTCTTTGAGTCTTTAGGCCCCCGCGTGTTCTCTAGGATTAAATATGAATTGTATTCAGTTAACTAATTAATTATCAGTTTGCTAAGTTGATTTCAACTTTTAGCTTTCAGTCCAATTGTCTATAAAATTAAATAGAAGAGTGATAAAATCAATTTACATTTTCATCCTCCAAACCACTTGATAAGTGTCCATCTTGAAACCACATCGAATTAAGATAGATTTAATGTGAGAATTTTGTGCATTTTCAGCAAAGCCATCCGAATTGGAGTCCCAGTTCAAATTGACTTATGCGACGATTTTAAAAACACTACTCAGAACTGGTGAAGCTACAAACGCAGTAGAGAAATTGATGTCTAGTAGCTATAAACAACATTCAGAGCAATACAAGCAAGACGATGCTAAGTAAGTATTATATACACATTTTTTCAGTTGTACTGTCTTGTTTTTGTTACAGATTTTAACTTTCTCATGGCTTGCACCTTTGAACTTTGAACAATCATTTCTCACAGCCACCACTTTCCACAAGTACTTCATCTCATCCTGCACTGTTCCAAATGTCAACAATAATTATACTGGACTTCCAGTCGACAGGTTGTCAGAGCTTATTTCTGAAATTTTAGGTACCGTATGGAAACGCTCATATATTTTTATAAATGGTATTTTAAGTGACATTATAATTGGCATTCATTCTTATAAATTATAGAGAAATTCTTATTAATAGATAAACTAGAAAATGCCAGTCGACTGGCAATCAGCTAGTCTATTTATTTATAGAAATTTAAAAATAATTTATAAGAATAAATACCAATCATAATACAATAACACCCTTTATAATAACATTTATAAGAATAAATGAGCATTCCCACAACAAAATTTTCAGAAATTAAGCTCTGATAACATCTGTCAAGTGGACGGTCAACTGCAAACGTAGACTATATTCGCGGATTATATTTCAACGCTACCATCTGCCTAAAGCCGACCGCTTCCAACATATTTCTCATTGGTTTCAATATAATTTATCACTCCATACTTTAGCGCGGGAGAATTCTGTTGCGGATTGAAGGTGTAAATATTTTGACCAGATAAGGGGGAAATAAAAGAAGAAATTAATAAGGGCGAAAAGAATAAAAAAAGTGAATACAGAAAAAAGTGTTGTATTAGTTTATCTAAATAAATGTACTATATAATTGTTTTTCACTCGTTTTAGCAGTGGTATCGAATGTGCTGATTCCTTCTTGACTCCTTAATTTTTCTCCGTTAACTTGAACAATATCAGAGCTATTTTAAATTTCATTAGCAATACTTTTTATAATATTATTAATGTATTAGCATCGTCGTCATTGACTATCTTATTTTCACTAATTCTCACATTTCTTGACTTAGATAGGCTTATCGTGCATATTGAATTCAACATTTAGCCCAGTAAAATTGTCATCAAAAATAGGGTCTACCTTGCATGAAATGGGGTAGTCGGTTTCTTTTTTTAATAATGTTTATGGTAGTCCTGGGATGCTAAATCCAAGTTTTAGACCTCGGCAAACTATGGGATCATCTCCAAAAATCGTTCAAAATGGCGGAATTTTGCACTTTTTACGTTTGGCCAATTTTCACCCTGAAGAATCACTTTTTCATATAGGACATTTTACATATTTTTTAAAGTATATTAAATTACCTTCAATTTGAGACCAAATTTATCAACGTAGGCCCAACCGTTTGCGAGATGCAGCTCTTCAAAGTTCATCAAATTAACGAAAATTCACCCTTTTTTTCAATTTTTCGCACTTGACCCTAAAGAATCACTTTTCATATAGGACATTCAACACAGGGTTGAAAGTAGATTCAAATACCTACAATTTGATATCCAATTGGTTATTGTAGGCCCAACCGTTTACGAGATACAGCTCTTCAAAGTTCATAAAATTATCGTAATTTTTCACTTGTTTTTACATTTGGTCAATTTTGACCGTGAAGCATCACTTTTTCGAATGTGACTTTAGCAAAGTTTTGGAAGATAATTTCAAAAGCTACAATTTGAGACCAAATTGATCATTGTAGACCCAACCGTTTGCGAGATACAGCTCTTCAAAGTTCATCAAATTAACGAAAATTCACCCTTTTTTTCAATTTTTCGCAATTTTGACCCTAAAGAATCACTTTTTCATATAGGACATTCAACACAGGGTTGAAAGTAGATTCAAATACCTACAATTTGATACCTAATTGGTTATTGTAGGCCCAACCGTTTACGAGATACAGCTCTTCAAAGTTCATAAAATTATCGTAATTTTTCACTTGTTTTTACATTTGGTCAATTTTGACCGTGAAGTATCACTTTTTCGAATAGGACATCCAACATAATTCTCAAAGAATATTAAATTACCTACAATTTGAGACTAAATTGGTCATTGTGGGCCTGATAGTTTGCGAGATATAGGCCTTCAAAGTTCTTAAAATTTTAAGTCTGATTGAATACGCCATATTGAATCTAAGTTCATTTTTTTAAATGGGAAGGTGGTCATTTTATACATGATTTCGATACAGAATTTCAAGAGAAAATGAATGGCGGAAACCGCACCACAATATGTGAAACCATTTTTAAGATATTTCAATTATAAATCAGACATATTTACACCTAAATCAGTTAATATCTCAATAACGGTTTTTGAGATATTAACTGATTTAGGTGTAAATATGTCTGATTTATAATTGAAATATCTTAAAAACGGTTTCACATATTGTGGTGCGGTTTCCGCCATTCATTTTCTTGAAATTCTGTATCGAAATCATGTATAAAATGACCACCTCCCATTTAAAAATGAACTTAGATTCAATATGGCGTATTCAATCAGACTTAAAATTTTAAGAACTTTGAAAGCCTATAACTCGCAAACTCAGGCCCACAATGACCAATTTAGTCTCAAACTGGAGGTCTTTGAGATGTTGGATGTCCTATTCGAAAAGTGATACTCACGGTGGAAATTGACCAAATGTAGATGAACCTGCGATGAGTGAACGGCTGTATATCGATAATTGAACCTATTGAACTTGACTGTATCGTGAGCGGTTGGACCTGACGGTGGAGGCCAGGTATTGAATCTTTTCAACCTGTATTGATGTCTATATAATGTAAGGGTCAAGTGCAATAAAATTGAAAAAAGTGTTCGATAATTGTTTCGAAACTATCTCCTGAAATTGAACTTCGTGTTAAATTTGGTCCTCAAATTCGAAAGAATAATTTAATATGCTTTAAAAATATGTACAATGTCATATGTTGAAAGAGTGATGATTCTTCAGGAGTGAAAATTATTGGCCAAGCGTGAGTGCAAAATTCTCACGCCATTTTGAACTTGATTTTTGAAGAATGATCCCATAGTTTGCCACGAAGGGTCTAAAAACTTGGATTTAACATCCCAGAAGACCACCATAAACATTATTAAAAAGGCTTGAAACCGACTACCGACCACTTCCATACCCAGAGGTAAAATGTGCTTTTTACTGGGCTAATTCTTACTTTCTTATTTTTATACTTTAGGGGCCACCAAGTATTTGTGAATACAAAAATAAAACGACTTGGAAGCTGAGTTGAATGCGATTAGGGATGCTAATCTGATGAGGAGTGGGAAGAGGCAATGGAAAATTTCTTATGACTTGGCAACAGCGTACATCATGCCGAAAAGCTTTTGCCAGGTATGTACCTAATCACATCTTCATGTTGCTTTCCAAAAACTATTTAGTTGATCCAATTTTCCTGTTGAATTTGTCTGTATAGCTTCAAAGATCCTCGATCTTTTTCTCAATCATGCCAATATTCCTAAGATTTAGAATTAAATTGTTACAGTGATATTCATTTTTTCGTCAAATCAAATCATTTGAATTTGACACGCTTGGCATTAGATCGATATTGAAGATATGGTATTTATTTGCCATCTTACTATACGGTCATCAGCATCGTCAAGAAACTGATATCTATCTAATATGAAGCATTATAATTAAATGAATATTACTAACATGTTACTGAATTGGTTGAATAATTGCTCATGAAGATGATAGGTATTATTATTATTATTATTAATGCACTTTTACTGGCCTCAGTTTGGACCACTTAAATCAATCATTTCCTGGTCTTTCTTAATTTTTTCTTTCACATTGTCCAGTACTTCTTCATTCATTCTGAACTTCTCTTTCACGTTCCTTCATCTATAAATACTCTTAGTACAGTTTGTCGGTTGTCTATTTTTGCTTTGAACTAACTTGTTTTATGTCTTTCTAGTTTGTTTAGATTTTCAGTTTTGCTTTTCCAGATCATCCAGGGTTATTTCCAGTTCACCGTTCAGATCTTCT